>OX376161.1:4775200-5068809 GCA_947363495.1 Euzophera pinguis | reverse complement strand
AATTTTTACCTTAGGTATAGTCCCATCTGGCAGTATACTCCTGTCCAAAGACAACGGGTTGACCCCCAGGTCATCCCTCAGGGTCTCCAACAAAGCCGTGAGTTGGTCATCCGCCTGCATCCAGGCCTTCTCGGGATGTTCGTCGAAGAAGTTCAGGAACACTCGGGACCCATGTTTGATGAGGAGCTCTAGACCGTGGTACAGTGCGATGAGCATTGTAAAGTCTTTCATTATGTAGTTGTGTTGGGGATGCCTGGCAATTACAATACGATACCCTTTATAGCATAACAAAAATAACATGATAAGTTACAGTCGATCTTAAAATTTAAAAAGTAAGATTTGGTGTAATTTAATTTTACTAGTCGGTACGGTACATACGGTACACATTGTCTAGTCAAGTTTCGGCAATATTAAAAGAAATGCACAGTGCAATAAATAAAAAGTCACACAAACACAAAAATTATTTAAATATTTAAATAACACAAATTTTCGAAAAAAAAGCATTGATCTCATCATGACGTTCTCGCTAAAATCTTTATATTACATTATTTTACATTAAACAATTCACAAAAGTTACCTAGCGCTGCGCTCTTTCGTCTGGTACTCTTTGTACAGCATGACGACGCGGCCTTTAGACAGGTTTCCCAAATTCTGCGGTAGTATGTTGAACTGTTTCAGTCGTCGAGCATATCCGTCTAATATCTGTAAGTATTTCAAATCAAAAAGACATCTATACTAATAATAATATATTAATATGAAAATGTCAACTATTGATATAGCCGAGAACGGGTTTTGGCAGGAGCACACCACATGACATCCACTTCTCCAAAGGGCCTCTACGCGTTGGATCAATATCCCCGCGCAAGCCTCTCAACGGACCAGGACAACCCGTGAATCCCAAGCGGAGATATAATATAAAAGTTTGTTTGTTTTTTGTTTTAACGCGCTAATCTCGAGAACTACTGGTCCGATATGAAAAATTCTTTCAGTGTTGGATAGCTTACTTTTCGAGGTAGGCTATAGACCCGGACGATATCCGTGTTTAGAATTTGCTTTTAAGTTTGAAGATCTATTAATTCATTGTTATATTATCCACCACCAGACCACAAGTCAAAAAGAGTACAGTCAAGAGAAAAAATGTTAAAAGTTTCTATCTATCTCATTAGATACCTCAATGTATTGTTGCCGCAGCCGCGTCAGTTGCGGCCCGAGTTGAATGACGACGGTGTTTATTTTCCGAGCGTGACTGTACGGAGCCACGTCTATACAATTCTCTGTCCTCAGTTCTAGGTGAGTGATGTGGAGGTTCTTCACTACCTAAAAATAATATTCAGTACTTATAGTCATTCAGGAAAGAGTCATCAAAATGGTAATTGGGAATAATAGGGACAAGAAGGTACAGCCAATCCGAATGGGTAAAGTACATGTTTCTTGGGGTCAATTATTCTGTATCTTGGACTTAGTTTAAGGTTAACTTAGTCCATAATACAGACGGATGCGAAATGTGGAAGATGACAAACAAGATCACACTACTTAACCAGGTCTTTATAAACCGCTGCCTTCGACCAGACAAGATTTCCAGATCAAGCGTCTTAAATGTTCATGGATTGGCCACACACTGAGGCAGGACCCAACACGCATTCCGAGCCAAGCTATAGAATGGAACCCTCAAGGAAAGCGGAAAGTTGGCCGTCCCATGCAAGCAGAGCTGGCGACGTCCGGTTTGTTTTAAAATTTCGGGTAAGTAAAAACCTATCAGTGTAAAGATAATATATACTCACATTAACAACATCGTCAACTTTACTGCCAGGAGTAGCAGACAATGCCAGTATCCTGAACAGCTTATGCCCCATATCCGTCAAGCTGCCCACTATTTGACAATAGGCGTAGTTGCCTCTAGCCCGATGCGCTTCGTCAATGACTAGACATCTGATCTTGTCGCTGGGACATATACCAGACATGATATCGTTGTAAATAACCTGAGGAGTGGCGAAGAACACTCTCTTGCTTTGCCAATGGGTTTTCCTGGTGTTCACTTGCATGTGTCCTGAAAACATATTGCAGGATAAATAAGATTTTATCTATTGAATTTTTTATATTTTTTATTATATTATATTTTCCACGGCTTTTTTTACGAAATTAGCATTGAATAATTGGTTTCTGTTCAATAAGATATATTTAAGGCTCTAAAAGTTATACCTAATATTTAAAACGTTCATAATTTATGAAATATCGCAATGATTTTAAGATTGGAACTTCGACGTACTAGTGACATCTATTGGCAAGAAGCTAAACTTTGAACATCTATTGACATGAAGCGGAACTTTGTCAATAATGGTCAGGCCAGGGCTGGCAAAGTTCAGGAACATTAAAACAAATATTCATATGCACGGTTTACATCACATCGATTTCATTTTTACACCAAAAAGAAAGGGTTGTTTTCAACATATATGTATATTTCTTTGGCGCAAGGCTTTTTCCTGTAATTGCTTCTATTTAACAAAGTAGGATACATTGTGAAATAAAGAGTATTGTATTGTATGTTTCTTAATATATTTGTATGTAAAGTGAGATTCTTTATCTATGGTCTGAACTGACCCTAACTCTTCGGGTCAAGTTCCGTGACTTCCATATTGGGCGTAGTTGCGCGAATGTGGCTCGAGCTTTAGAAATCTATAAAATCCCAGGGCAATCCCTGTCAAATTCTAATACATATAAATCTGGATAAAAAAAAAAATAGTGATAACTGCCACCAAGAAGTGATAACCATCAACCTCTTCAGATATTCAGAACAGTGACCAGCAAGTGTTTAATTATGTGCCATATTTGGTGTAAGTTGATGTAGGTGACCATACTTTGTGAATAAAAGTCGTTTCAGTGTCATCAGATGTTTTGATACTAGTTTGCCTAGTTCCTTTCACGCAATAAGTGTGAAAGGCGCGGGCAGCAGAGCCGTGGGAAATAGCTAGTTCAATATAAAGTTACCTGTCATTTCAATGGTATCATTAGGCGGTATAGCTATAATATTGTAGCAAGCGTCGATCTGTTGAGCCACTAGTGGCCTGGTGGGTGCAGTGAACACGATCTTGCCGAGTGGGTACCAGCGGAAGAAGTTGTACATGATAACAGCAGCTATGAAGGTCTTCCCCAGTCCTGTGGGTAGACTCACCTGAAAGAACAGTATATAGTTCAGGGATTGCCTGGCACATGTGTCAGCAAGGTTTACTTAGGTTACTTACTAACTAGGCCACACTAATGAGACCCTCAAGATATCAGAAGTATACATAGGGTACAGTGGTTGTGCGCTCATCTTTCAAGATCAGTATTTCGTGACTGCCAAATAAAGATGTAAAATGTGACATTTCAATAAAAAGTGATTCCTCACAATATGATGCACTTTGCCTATTGAATATAAAATCTTTTAGATTTTTTGAAGACGACAATCAATGTACCTATGAGATGGCAAAAGTGATTAGATACCAATGGTTCATACTTTGATTAAATAAATATATTTAATTTAAATATATTCGACATTTTATTCCTTCCATACAAAACGCCAATTTAGCGATGCAAATCCGTACTAATATTAGAAATGCGAAAGTCTGTCTGTCTTTCTATCTATTTGTTACGCTTTCACGCCCAAACCGCTGAACGGACTTCGATGAAATTTGGTATTAGCTAAGTTAGGAATCACTGAATCAATTAAAATGCTGTACTAAGTACTGATGTTTAGATTAAACAATATGATTACTAGAGATGTGCCGACTCGTGGGTAAAGCCGATGTTTTAAAAAAATATATTTTTGATTAATGAATGAAACCTTATTCAGTGAACATAAGCATCTAATACAATTTATTTAATTAAAAATATCCCAATCTTTTATTATTTTTTATTTATGTAACCTCGATCTGCTTGGCCGACTAATTGGCCAATTAGTCCCTCTTGACAACCGACTAATCGGCCAAAGTCATGATCGGCACATCTCTAATGATTACATAAAAAGAAACATCAAAGTACAAACAAAAATTTTTTTAAATTCTTACGAGTGTGTTTTTTAGTAAGGCTGCCTGTATAATGTTGAACTGATAGTCCCTGACGGGATAGTTTGTGGGGTAGATCCATGTCTTCCCAGTCAACTTGTCGTAGCCACTTAACTCCTCGTCACAGCACAGTGCACTAGAAAAACATACTAATAATCATTTTGGCTTTCTGTATACTAATTATTTGCTAATAATTATAATTATATATGGAAATAGCTAGTAATTATAAAGGCACAAGGTAGAAGTGTCTGGCACACAATGAGGGAGGCTCGCAAAAACAACAATTTATTCAGTCTCATTACATAGTATAAAACAACATCACTTTCTGATGTCTGTCACTATGTATGCTTAAATCTTTAAAATTATATAACACATTTGAATGAATACCCGTGTATAACTTTTTACCGTGGCTTGTGGGTGTCATCAAATACGATAAGGGAAAAACTAGTGGTACCAATCTAACCGTATATTCTATGTTCTTGGTGTATCGATATCCTCTCAACAAAATAGTCATATCTTTCCTGAGAAGTGCTCTGCAACTTTCATGGCTTTATCGGTAGCGGCCTTAAGGTCTTCCCAAGTGCAGGTGTTGGGCACAAGGAGCATTCTACGTTTCCAAAAAAGGATTATGGAGGCAGACAGTCGTAAAACATCATGCCAAAATAATAATAGGAAATAATAGGAATGGCAACAACCTGAAGGCATGCAATATAAAAGCGGGAGCTGAGAACGAAACTGAGAGTGCTAAGATTTTTTATGTAGGTACTTACTTATTTTTTCAAGGATTTAATTTTACTGGGGCCTGGGGTGGTTAGGAGATGTTCTGATACTGTCAGCTGGGTAGACAGCTGTACATCATTAATAAGATAATAGGGAATAGATAAACATATTAAAACGCTTGATTACTTTCTGGTTGTAGGAATAAGGTTTTTTATTATCCAAACAAAATATTAAATCTCATTCCCCTAAAAATTTTTCTTGTCTGTTCTGCCTGTTCAATGGGTCTATGCCTGTGCCACATCAGTAAACATATCAAAAATTAATCAAGGTGATATGCCTAGCGATGTAGCAGAGGCATTATACCCATAGAGCCATCTTCGATTCAATCCATATTGTATGTTTTGATCTACCTTGGGAATACATTTGTATGGTATTCATCGGTTCATTGGAACTACTCGGCCTCAAGGACATCTTTTGAAAGAGAATCTTAATGAAGAGGTTAGCTTAAACCTAAAGTCGGGACGGGCTGCTAGTATTCAATAATTCTATAATACTTTGTTTAGTTTTTTCCAGTTTGTTTAGGACATTGCAGACTTAAATCACTTCATTGATTCATCAGAGATTGACTTGATTGATAATAATGATGATTATGTGCTTTGAAAGGCATATTATACCATTGTTCCCAGCTGCCATTTGGTGGTAATTAAAGGAACCATTTAATAGGCCAAAAGGTGGTTCTGTTAAAAACTCTTACATACACATACAGGGTGTGCAAGGTCGTACCACATAATCCACTTGATATAAATAAACAATACAACCAATGTGAAAGAAAGGTTCTGAAGTTAATGCCAGCTTTATGTTATTTTTGCTATTTCAAGTAAGTATCAACATAAATTTACAAACTAATCACTAAATAGAAGAGTATTTCACTGTCCTTAATACAATATCTATGAGCGTTGAACTGGGAAATAATAAACATAGTGGCGGGAACTGGCTAGAACCGCCCCGTGGTCGAGATAATAGTTACCTGACGTTTAGCGCACTGGTATTATGAGAGTCATTTATGTGACTTTCAGATAGCCGGCTCTTTTCTTTGATGGATGTGTCCTCGAATTTAGCCAGAAACGAAGAATCGTCAAATAATCCATCGTCTTCCAATTCCACTTTGGAAGGGCCAGGTTTTTCCCCGTTCATATTTATCTACATTATTAATCACATCACATTTAACCTATCTTAAAACATATACCCATTGCTGCAAATCTAAATAAATGTACGAAAAGAAACAAATAAACGAAATACTTTTACGGCAAAATCAAAACAAAGCATGGAAGGAAGAAAAAATGGAAACTAATGAAATTGGAAATGTCAAACTTGTCAAATCAGACTTGTCATTGTCACATCGTGTCTTTCGTCTAAAGACTATCATCACCATTATGGCTGGTTTACACACGATCTAGTGCGGTGATCCCGTGATTTCACGGACACGAAATCCACACACGCAAATAATTTACTTACACATTTAAATTATAAGGATATTTAATAAAAGTTTATTCAATTTATGATAAACAAAAAAATTTAACAAACTAAAATAAAATTAAAACAACAAACTTAAAAATCTAAAAACTGATGTTCCTGTGGCATGCCACAAGAACATCAGTTTTTAGATTTTGCGGCTGGCGTTTTTGGTATTCCCGCGCTGAATAGCAATTGCTATTCTTTGTGCGATATATGAATGAGCCGTGCACCGAACGTTTCAAAGTCAAACGAAGCAAATATGTTATCACTAGATAACATTTGCGCCTCTTGGCGCCCTATTCAGCCTCCACCGCGGCTTTTAGCCTTGGAAGTCTAGAAGGGAACAGTCATTCCTTTGAGGCGGGAAGGAGCCATCGTATCGACGCATGTTGCGTCCCATACGAATGCCCTTCCCCACTCCCAAGGGACCAGTTTTAAACTATCTGGACGCTTGCCGTCATCCCTAGCTAACCCCGCGTTTCAGCGCACTGGGGATATTGATTAAAGAGGCGTGGCGAAAGAACCTGCGAGCACTTTTGAAACAGTGCAACCCATGTAGGCCGTTCCTGTCGACGTCGGCGCTTAATGACTCTGTGGTGCGCGCCACACAGACACTGATGGCGTTCGACAATGGCAGCTCCTAGCCGAAGGCCGAACGGCGATCCGGAAGGTGCTATTTAAATAAATGTTTGTTTGTATTATTTGTATATACACATGATCCAGGTCGGGTCGACCGGGCCCGCCGATCCAGCGACTTCTTGCACCTTTATAATATTAGTATAGATTACTTCAATACTGAAAGTATATATGAGTATTGAAGTATGGATTAATACATATTAAAAATGTAACTACAATTTGCCTGTGGAAATATTACATAAATGTTTATTATTGTAATGAAAACGCTTAAACCAAACTAATTGGTTTTATTCTAGTTAAAACACAGATAAGAGAATATTGAGATAATGACACAAAGACAGGATGTCCCATTATTTTTTTAAAAACCCAAAGACAACATATCAATTGGCTAGTAAACTTTTTCATGAAAATGTCTAATTCGTAAACCATTTCGAGGAATAGGCTTAAGGAACAGATTACATTAATCAGATCTTTAGATAAGCAAGTATTTTTAAAGAAAATCGCAGAAACCCCAATGACTTTCATTTTTTAGCAAGGTTAACGTATGACGTAGCCGGATAACTTCCGGCTATTCACATTTAATATTTTAGGTTGGTAGCACAGGGTAGTAAATAAATATTTTTTGTTTGGTAGCGCTAATTAGGCGCTTCACGTACTTGTCACCCATGTCAAATGTCATCTCTGTTCAAGTAAACATAACCCTTAAATAACCTAACTACATCTGTATTACATTCATTTATACATTTTATTGAAGAATCGGTGTCCAATTATTGAAAAATCAGATGTCAACGGATGAAGAGACGGCAGTAAAGTCCAATAAACAGGCCAATATGCAATAGATACGAGAAATGAGGTAGGTACCTAGATAATTGGCGATTGTAAACAAACAAGAGACCAACTCGCGGCTCGCGGTCCATCCTGACTTTGACATTTGACACTGACATACATATTTTTTAATACCTTAGTATTTTTTGCTTTCTTGCAGTTCGAGATGTCCATTATAGCAGCGTGACGTCATCACTAAAAATCTTTAAAATTAAATAGCAAAATAAATATAATTTTAAGAATTTTTTCGTTTAAATTGTATCTCCGAAATAGTCTATTCTACCAATAAAATATATAAAATACACAATTTATTTTTTAGTTGAGTAGCCAAATATGTTCCCACATTTTATCGAAAAAGTTTTTACACCGAAGCAGACAAGACTTCATCGTCACATTCACTTCTATTGTCGATACTACTGATAGTTGAACAAACGATAGTATCGAAATCTGTTGAAAGTAATTATTATATAACCGGCATGTATGTTGGCAAAGATTGTGAGCAGGACAAACATTAATCTAATTATAGATATGGGTTCGTCACATCACAGTTTATTATGAAAGAATACCTGCTGTACGCAGCAGTGTGGTTACTAACATGGGATGCGCGGCATGCGGGAGGAGGGATCGAAAACCGCTATCCAGTGTACTGGATCGGCGCAATCCAGCACAGACTTGCGCCGATCCAGCAATGGATTGCGATGAAGATTTGCTTGTGTAGGTTGGTGTAAGTAAACTGTTTGCGTGTGTGGATAATTGGCTAGTCAACTAAAAAATAAATTGTGTATATTATATATTTTATTGATAGAATAGACTATTTCGGAGATACAATTTAAACGAAAAAATTCTTAAAATTATATTTATTTTGTTATTTAATTTTAAAGATTTTATAGTGATGACGTCACGCAGCTATAATGGCCATTTCGAACTGCAAGAAAGCAAAAATTACTAAGGTATTAAAAAATATGTATGTCAGTGTCAGTGTCAGAGTTGGTTTCTTGTTTGTTTACAATCGCCAAATATTTAGGTACCCCATTTCTCGTATCTATTGCATATTGGCCTGTTTATTGGACTTTACTGCAGTCTCTTCATCCGTTTACATCTGATTTTTCAATAATTGGACACCGCTTCTTCATTATAATGTATGAATAAATGTAATTAGGTTATGTTTACTTGAACAGAGATGACATTTGACATGGGTGACAAGTACGTGAAGCGCTTAGTTAGCGCTACCAAACAAAAAATATTTATTCACTACGCTGTGCTGCCAATCTAAAAAATTAAATGTGAATAGCCGGAAGTTATCCGGCTACGTCATACGTCAACCTTGCTAAAAAATGAAAGTCATTGGGTTTTCTGCGATTTTCTTAAAAAATACTTGCTTATCTAAAGATCTGATTAATGTAATCCGTTCCCTAAGCCTATTCCTCGAAATGGTTTACGAATTAGACATTTTCATGAAAAAGTTTACTAGCCAATTACGTGTCCATGACGCCACTGGATTGTCGGCACTGGATCGTGTTTAAACCATCCATTATGGCTGGTTTACACACGATCCAGTGCGACGATCCAGTGCTTTCACAGACATCAAATCCACCCAACTCACGCAAACAATTTACTCACACATTTAAATAATTGTTTGTATGTGTGTATCCGTGAAAGCACTGGATAGCCGCACTGGATCGTATGTAAACCAGCCATTATGTGCCAATTTGACAATCACACTTGCATTGCTAACTAATCGTCAAGGAGTTTTTGGCGGGAAGCTGTGAAAAGCAGTATCGGCGCTGTATTTTATTTTCCAAAATTTGTGTTTTTTTGAGTGTTTGTGCATAATAATGGTGGATTATTATTCGCAAAGTGTTCAAGAACAAGCGTGAGTGTTGGGAAGTGATACAGTGTTCGATTTATGTGATTTCCTTGCTTGTTGCCAAAAGCTCCTAGAAATCGCTAAGTGCAGTTTTTCTACCACTTCACTTAGCCCGACTCTTCTGACTCGACTTGATTATGACTTGACTTGACTTAACTACTGACTTGACTTTATATTTGTATAATCAAACAACTTTATTAAAAAACTGTTACTTGTTACTGGCTAAATACGAAAGTAAGAGCCAAATTGAAAAGAAAAAAAAAAACTAATCGTCAATGTCAATATTGTCATTACCTACCTAGTTTGTTTACTTTTGCACTTTTGCAACATGTTGTTTGACATCACAACATTATTTTATTTCAATTTTGCAAACGCACGCATCCGTTTGTAATTTTTTTAATGGGAAATTTCTACTGTTACTTAAGTTATGGAATTAGACGATGGTTTGGATGACTTGTTAGCGGAAATATGTGAACCTACATCACCAAAACAGATTAAACTGGATCTTCAAAATGTGCCTGATCCCCAACCCGGTACCTATGTAAAATAAACTTATTTTGTTCATTTCTATTAATCTAGGTTTAAAATTATCTTAATCCCCTCTTAATATCGTATTATTAACCCATATCGTAGTAATAACCCATATCGTATTCATAAATGAGAATTTTTAAATGTTTTCAGGACCATCAAAGGAAGTTACCAAATCAGCTATATCAAAGACCAACTGTGTATTAGTTAATCAAAAACAGGTATTTTTTTCTGCTATCTAAAGCTATCGAAATATTTGAGCTGTAAATAATTTACAGCTCAAATATTTATTATGAGTTATAATTTTAAACTTTGGCTAGGGAGCTTACTTTCGTCTCTTATTTCTATCCGAATGCGAGTGAGAAAGCGAGATAGCGCTATACGGCGTGTAAAGCGACATCTCGCTTACTCACTTGTTACTGAAAAGGAATTTAGAGATGATAGTAAGCCCCCAGTCTTCGTGGATCTATAAAAGTGTAAATATTTCCAGCGTGGAAATCCACTATTAAAGTTTATCACCAGTGTTCCTTGGGAATATGATGATATAATTCCGGATTATGAAATCGGAAAAGCTATATGTGTGCTTTTCCTGTCTGTTCGCTACCACAATCTGAATCCTGATTACATAAATAACAGGCTAAAGGAGCTTGGCAAGAAATATGAACTCCGTGTTTTGCTAGTGCAGGTATGTTAACATCTGATTAATAAATAAATAATCACTTATTTCGGACCTGGGGATCCATATTTATTTTAAAAGTTTATTTTTGATTAAATTTTAATACAACATATGTCTATTTAAGGTTTATTTTTCAGTTTTACTGATTTATTTTTATTTTATGCTAGTTATCTATGTGCCACTGCTGGGCAAAAGCTTTGTTACCCTTTTTCTTCTATGCATCCCTATTGCAGTGCTATTTCTTCCCAATCTTTATTGATGCCAGCTGAATTAACTATTATATTAATTTAATTAACCTCAGCTTATCATTTCAAAATAAAATGGGTAGAATGAAAGAGATTGCTTAGCAATAAGTACACTTTTGCTTCACATGTTTAATGCTTTTTTTATTACAACATTATTTTCATGTGAGGCAATTAAACTATTCTGTATTGTAATTGTTGATAACTTAGATTAATAATTGGTCTCCTCGGCGCTACGACTAGATACCGTCGGCATACTACAAAAATTCGCAACTAAAACCATGCCGAATTCAGCATGGTTGCGGCATACCCGCGTCAGTCATGCCGCGACCGATGAGTGAGTTGGATGTCTAGATAAATATAAAATTTAATGTAAAAGTAAACGCAAAATGTGCAGTTTGCGTAGTCAAACTGTGTAAGAATATACTAAAAGAAATAAGGAAGATACTGGTATTACATACCATCAATAAGTATTGTATAATTTCGAAATATGGACATAAATTACTCACGAAAAGTTTTTCAAGTTAGTTTTCGATTTTTATTATTCAGATATTTTATTTTTTAACTCCCGACCCCAAAAGAGGGATGTTGTAATTTTGACTTTTTCTGACAATTTTGTCTGTCTTTAACATCTTATTTCTTTAATGCTGATCTGGGAGAAAAGTAAATACGTGGAATGTACTAGCTGCTTCTTTTCCCGCGCAGACTATATAAGCCGGCCGAGGAAGTGGGCGAAAATCGAAGAACCATACCTATCAGTAGGCGACTAGCAACCTATCACTATTTTGATTCCATTTCCACTTTACGCCCACCAACTTTCTATATATGGCCTTTAGGTAGTTTGTACCCCGTAGGGTATTGTTGCCGGATAATGGATTAATCGAATTTGGTTTTTTTTTAATAATCTAGGATATCGAAAGTATTGATATAATAAATTTAATCGATTTTTGACAATTAATCGATTATTAAATGCAATATCAAACAATTAGTCGATTATTGAAATGGGTTGATATAAATTATATCGATTTAATCAACATAGGTAATCGTTTATATCAATAGTTATTAATCGATTATTTATTTATTTATTTATTAAAACTTTATTGTTCCACAAAGTACACATATACTTATAACAATTGGCGGACTTAATGCTAAGAGCATTCTCTACCAGTCAACCATTGGGAGAAACGGAATGATAGTTTGGCGCAAAAAAAGTTAAGGGGGAAAAATGTATTACTTATAGAGCAAATTTTATCAAAAGCTTAAGTTTATACACTACGTAAACATACATAAAACATACACAAATACTATTTCATTTTAAATATATACCTATATATATATACATATACCTACACAAATATCAATGATGAAGTCAAGTCACATTGAGAAGTTTTCATTAACTGAGCGAGTCCAAAATGTGCACACGTGCCCGCTTTTTAAATAAAAATTTGTTAGGACTATCCTTAATATCAGCAGGCAAAGCATTCCAAAGTCGAGTAGATTGTAAAGTGAAGGAATTAGTCATAAAACTGGTGCGAAAAAGAGGAGTACTTAGTAAGAGAGAATTAGAAGAGCGAAGCTGACGATCATGAGAGTCGGATAGATATTTAAAATTACATTTTAAATAATCAGGAGATTGAGGATTCATTAGGATCGAAAAGAGTGTACAGAGAAGCCTAAGCTCTCTGCGTTGACGAATTTGTAGCCGTCTAAGCTCGGAGAGATAAGGCGATATGTGATCATACTTACGGAGGCAAAATATGAAGCGGATGCAGTTATTTACTAGACGATCTAGCTTATTTAGAAGATCTTGATTAAGGTCCGGATAGCATACATCTGCATAGTCCAAAATTGGAAAAACTAAGGTTTGAACCAAAAAAAAACTTCGTTTTAATAGGGAGAAAATTTCTGAGATTATGTATCTGTAGTACTGATTTTTGAGAATTTATGAAAAATAATCGATTAATGGATTAACAACAATACCAAGCATTTCAGGCACCGATACTATACAGATATACCGGAACTCGGCGGCGGGATGTACAGCGGGCATAACACAAATCATCGTCAATCAACTCATACAGAAAAAAATTACAGAAATATATTATCGATAGTATCTATATCGATATATGATCACTATCGATACCTTAGATTATATTTTCAACTATCAAAGAATCGATTATTATTCGATGTGTAATCGATTTTCCGGCAACACTACTGTATGGAAAAAGGCCATGATAATATCTACTCGTATGTACAAGATGTTTACCGCAGCTCCGCCTGCATCAAAAGGTAGCCTACGTTTGACTCCGGGTCTTGAACTATATCCGTACCAAATTTCATGAAAATCAATTCAGCGGTTTAGTTGTGAAAGAGTAACAAACATCCATCCATACTTACAAACTTTCACGTTTATAATATTAATAGGATGTGTATGTCTATTTATTTATCTGTATTTAAACCCGGCTTACAGCTAAAAAGAGGTCAGTAATCAATTAGCTCCAAGCTAAATAGAAAATTAAAGTAACGTTTAACATACTGTACTGTGTAATAATAAATCAAAAGAAAGTTTTTTTGCAATTTTAGGATTCTATATTAGAATTACGTGGGGCGCACTATAAGTTTCCGGAATGAATATGAAAAAATACTATTAAAGGTACAAAATTAATTTATTGTTTTTCAAAATAATCTCCCTTGGCGTCTATGCACTTTTTCATTCGATGAAACCAGTTTTGAAAACTTTTGTGCCACTCCTCTGTGGTGACCTCTGAAACGTGTTTTTCATACTCCTCGACAGCCTCTTCTGGTGATGAAAATCGTTGATCGCGTAATTGGTTCTTAATTTTTGGGAACAGAAAAAAGTCACAAGGTGCCAGGTCGGGACTGTATGCAGGATGACTCATGAGTTCTACATTTTTCGCCTTCAAAAAGTCGTTTGTCTGTCTGGCCGTGTGAGAACTAGCATTGTCGTGGTGCAGGATGATACGGCGTTTACGGTTATTTTTACGGAGTTCGTCAATAACTTCCGGCAAACAAATGGTCGTGTACCAGTCACTATTCACTGTACGACGATTCTCTAAAGCAACAGTAGCCACGTGTCCAGTTTTATTAAAAAAAGAAGCAATCATCCGCTTAGATGCACTTTTCACGCGTGCCACTTTGGTTGGTTTCGGCTCATCTTGAAAGACCCATACGCTCGATTGCTGCTTTGTTTTGGGATCGTAGCAATAAATCCATGTTTCGTCACCTGTTACTATGTCCCACACCAAATTTGACGCACCTTCGTTGAATCTGGTAAGCATGGCACTGCAACAAGTGACGCGGTCCGTTTTTTGAGCCTCGGTCAAGTTGTGTGGGATCCACCGCGAGCACAGCTTTCTCACACCCAAATGTTTGTGTAGGATTAATTGTATTTGACTCATGCCTATTTCTAAGGATGCGCGAATTTCATGGTAGGTCACATGCCTGTCTGTTTCAATCATACACCGCACAGCATTGATGTTTTTGTTGGTCACAGCGGTGGACGGCCGACCATCGCGAGATTCGTCACTGAGATTGATACGACCACGCTTGAATTCTGCAAACCAGCTATAAACAGTTGTCTTGCATGGTGCTTCATTGCCAAAAGCTGTTTCAAGCCGAGCGATGCTCTGTTGAGCTGTCAAATTACACTTAAAATCGTAGAAAATCATACTACGAAAATTTTCCCGAGTTAAATCCATGTTGATGCAGACACACAATTTTTTAAATGGCGCCACAAGGTAAAAACAAAAGACAGTCAGATGAAACAAACTGCATTCTACAGCCAAAGAGTTCTATTTTCAAATGTTGCAATAAATTTTTAAATATTGTTTATGTAAGTGGCCAGTTCCGGAAACTTACAGTGTGCCCTATGTATAAAATAAAGTAGACAAAAACTAACCATTTCCCCTACCTTATCTCCGAAACTATCGATTCCAGAATTTCGATTCATAAATTACAGGAAAACCTATGAGATAATTTTAAATTTGTTTAGGAGGTCCAAATGGAGAAAAATAAAAAATAGTACAGAACCGTCTACATGCGAGCCTACTCACATTTGGCCAGTTTTATTTTAATTTCATTTTAAAGGATTTTCTGAGCTACTTTTTATAATACGTAACAAGACCACAGCAATTAATAATTTTCCCATTGGTCGGGCACCAGTCAAGTAGCTGGCAACACCATAATCGACGCTTTGCACATTGTTTTACACACACTTTCTTATTAAGTGGCCGCATTCTGGAAACTGATTTTTCTTCACAGCGCGGTATCTAGTCGAGCGCTCGAGACCAATTATTAATCTAGGGTTGATAATTAAAAATTTTCGTTTTTTCTATAGGTTGATTTAAAAGATCCTCATATACCATTAAAGAATCTAACAAGATTATGTCTTCTGACTGACATGACATTGATGTTGGCTTGGAGTCCTGAGGAGGCAGCTAAGGTGATAGAAAACTATAAGATATATGAGAATAAGCCTCCGGATCGAATCATGGAGAAAATTGAAAATGATCCGCACCAAAAGGTAAAGGTTCATCTTTTTGTGTTAATTAATTTTCAAGACCAGGACTATTGGGTTAAAGCTTCAAGTTAATCAGTTATACTACTGAACTCCCATCCCTCTATAAGACTGCATCTTTCTTTGGGTTTAAAATTGCCACTTCTACTTTTCTTTATTTTTAATTTCAGATGATTAACGCCCTTACCTCGATAAAGCCTGTGAACAAGACAGACGCAATGACATTAATAAAAAATTTTGGTACATTAGAAAAAATAATAAGAGCACCTGAAAGGAAACTGGCAGAAATCCCAGGATTCGGTGCCACAAAAGCAAAAAAGCTTTATAAAGCACTACATGAGCCTTTCTTAAAGAGGGGAAACTTAGATGTCAGTAAAGAAGGAATTAAAGATGCAGAATTCTCTGAAGAGTTGAATTTGGAAGATGTTGAATCAATAGAGAAAGAAGTCAATCAATAGATTTGTAAGTTGTGATGAATGTGTATATATAGTGTAGATTACATTTTTGATATTGTGTTTTAAATATATTTATCAATTGCGAATTGTCATATTTATTCTGGTTAGATTAATATAGCTGCTTTAGTTAAGTGATATATTGTTGTTGTAGACCACGAATAAGCTACCATTTAAAAATTATTGGCCTGCTTTTTGATGAGACCTGATATTTTTAGTGCATTAGAACTTTGCTAAAATCGCTACCGAAGTTTACTGTTGTGCGATATCCTTAGGTTATAGGCGGATTCCTTAGTATATACGAGCCCACTTGAACTAATCCATACTTTCACACACATTATTATAAGTGTGAATGTCTGTCCGTCTCTTACTCTTTCTCGGCCTAACCCCTGAACGGATTTGGATAAAATTTGGTATGAATATAGTTGAAGTCCCGGGCTCCAACATAGGCTACTTTTGAAGCGGGCGGAGTTGCGGGAGATAGTTTGTTATAATTCTCACATGCCACCTTTGCCGCCGAGGCCTGGTAGAAGAAGCGCGCCTAATAAGTCTTGGCTCGACGTCACAGTGTAAAATATGCGTGCTAACAGCCACACTCAGAGGCGTTACATACATACCATCACGCCTTTTTCTAGTAGGGGTAGGCAGAGGCAGAGACTACGGGTTAGAGAGGCGTTAATGACCATTAAAGCAAATATTTCAAACTCAAATAACAAATTCTTCGATACAGGGAGAATTTTTAATTTTATACTATTTAGTATAAGATTTATATAAGCAACTCCTTAGAATAGATTATCTTATAAAAGATATGTTTTTATTAAAGTTTGAAGAATTTGCAGTAGTAGTTATTAACGACTTTGAACCGGCGGTAACTCACACACCAAGGGCACCGAAAACCGGGCGACCGTGGAGACGAAAAAGCAAAAAAGCTTACCCCTGGGCACAGAAATCCAGATGTGGGCATAACCGGGAAGGCGCTAAGATGAGTAGCAGTGGAAGAGATTGTAAACCCGTTTTATTTATTTTATTTATTTATTTATTTAACCTTCATTGTACAAATTACAATTTGTAAAGCACAATAGGCGGACTTAATGCTAAAAGCATTATCTAACAGTCAACCTTTGGGTATAGCAGAGAGCTTAAATGTGTTTTACGTAATCTCTCGCTATTTGTTTATTTTGCATTGGTTATACGACAGAGAAACTTGCCCGAGTGTCGGCAACAGATCCTGACCGCATCGTCATCTATACGTTATTCCGGTTGCACGCTGTGCGGCTTGACTCACGGCAACAGAGGGTGGTCTACTAAAATTCCACCATACTTCATAATTACAACTTAAGTAAGACATCGTTTTTTCAACGACGTATATTGCAGCAGAGACTAGCTTGTTAGTACAATGACCAAGTCCCTTCTGAAGTATCGAATGATCTGTTTCGTCAGACGATTCAAGCGTACAATATTTCAAACAAAGGAAACAACAAATTTTTCTTCATGGGACTCGAACCCATGACCTCCGAGACTAGGCAAACTCCTTAATAATTTCACTGCGCCGCAAAGACCTATGATTTGATAAAAGAGGTCTTAATTTAGCACCCTGTGGGAGTACCCTATGTATGTTATAGTTAACCCTAACCTAACGTCAGTCTTAAATTTTATATTTATTGTTATAGTTACTAAAATAATAACAGGAATCAGAGCATTTTTTTCTTCTTATGTTAGTTGACGGGACTTCAACTTCAACATCGTACTGCATAGTAAGTCCTTCAAAAGTGCTGCTGGTTTTTTCTTTACAAAAAACATCGTCGGCTACCGCAAGATGCCCCAAACGGTCAAGGGTTTGAACGCGCTGTCGTTTTTTTGCGGCTTATCCAAGCAGGAGGCTTGGGTTTGCGTCCGCCACGAGCGCGCTCGGGCTCCGCGCCGGGCTCAAAAGAAAACAATCAACAGCGCTAAACCGGCTTCGCTGGCGTTCGGACGCACCCAACTCCGTACTTTGCCCGCGCGCTCATTTGCAGAGAATAAAATCATACCCACTCGCGGGAAAACTTCGAAATTTTATTTTTTTAATAATATCGTCTATGATATCACAACTTCATTTTAAGTATTCCCAAAGACACTTTTGCGTTATGTTGTTGCTTGACTAACAAATATGTGCGAGTAATTAAGTTCTTAGGTAAAAACAGTGAAATTTCGAAAAAACTTTAATAAAGTGACGTGATCGGTGACTGTGATTTGGATTTATCCCGATCGGCATAATAGGGCTGGTGTGAAAAGAAAACAAGGTGTGAACGTTGGTCTTAAATATGAGAGACTTTTTGTGACTTTTTGAAGGATCGCTGTGCTTTGATTTGGGTAAGCTAGAAGTGACGTATTTTTTTCACATTCTTTTCATTTTAAATCTACTGAAAAATTTTCTTTCGTTTTGTCTTTGTTCAGAAATAAATTGTAGTAAGACTCCAATAAGAATTTATGTTGATAGTAGGCGCCTAATTTCACCTAATAAAACATTCTAACGCATTTCTAACTAAACCATGTTAATATTTTTTTTTTTCATTTTATCATTAACATTTTTTAAATCGATTGTTGCGAATAAAGTGCCATCATTATACTACATAGAAGAAAAAGTCTGCTTGGGTCATTATGCCATTTTGAATTAATGAACCTATGAATTTTAAATTATTCAAAACGGTCAGCATTATAATAACAATCGTCCTACGATCGAACGCCTTCGCTATTTCGTAAAAATGGATTTTCTCTAATCTAACCAGCTACTACACCACCCACGAATTTGTAATATTGCTATTCGTTCCTTGGCAATGAAGCGTTTCTTAATACTTTTCAAGCAAATCTGCTTTAAATTTAAGATTATTTGTGAACACGTTTACAAATAAAGAATCTTGAATCACTGTATTTTAATAGTGAAGTTGTAAGCATAGAATCGTGTGAATCTGTTGTCTGCTAATACTAAAGTTCGAATACACTTAAATATTCTTAGAACGTCTATTGTAAATCTTTAAGCCGTCCGTACTCTTCTTTTTGCAAGCTGTAAGGCTTCACTGCATATTATATTGAAGAAATATATATTGTAAATTGAATATTCTAGTTTTCCTTGCTATAGCAAGACAGGCCTGCCCAACCCTTGTCAAACTGTTGCCCTTGCGGTCCAGTGGTTAAGGCCTTAGACCTGGAGGTCGCAGATTCGATTCCCGTGGGAAGCATACTTTATTTAGTTGTTTCCAGTTTGGTTAGGACCTGTGGTTAGTACTTTGCAGGCCTAAATCACGGGCATGTTCAGCCGTTGGCCCCGACTGACATCTGGTGGTCGTTAAAGAACACCATTCGATTGGTTTAATTTCCGTGTTAAAGGAGTTACGAAGGTCGGCGGCTGTCGCTCCATTGTAATAACCAGTACAGCCAAGGCGCCAATTCTAGGATCATGATTAAAAGGCGTTCCTTTCCCGGGTTCCGGCAAACTCAAGATGCAACTGGGAAAACAAGCTTGGAGGAAGAAGATCTTGTTCTACTGTACCTACCTACCTACTTACATCAATGCTCCTTCATGTGGCTATTATAATTGCAATATTCTAGTTATCATTAATTTAAGCTGGACTTGATGTTGGCCATTTATATTGAATTGATTGGGAACTGCATGTGTCTTCATATGACTTAATTTGTTTCCTAGGTATTTCTATGTGGTTGGCGGAAACAATATAGAAACAAAATTAATACTAATTCCTAACGGCATAACACTTGTTACCAAGAAGGTTCTTTCGACGTTATAAATAGTATGTTATTAGGGCAGTTAGTTGTCTGTTTCCACAATGTAATAACTCGAGTGATTCCATACTCTAGACAAAAAATAATAGCATGTTTCCTTGTAACGAGTACGAGAGCCTACTTATTTAAAAGTGCCCAACAGGTGAATGTGGCACGTGCCGCAAGCCAGGTGTTGTCAGTAATTTTATACACAAGCTTTATGCTATATATCTATATATCTATGATAAATGTTCTTTCATTATCTTTAATAAGAAGTTCTTATAGTCGTAGCAAAGTTGCATGACAAAAACATTAAAACTAACGGTGCAAGAATCAACATGCGATCTCAGACGAAAAAAAAACTAATCAATGATGTTGGTAATATTAACAATGACGTAAGTTATTTAAATCCTACATGTATGAGATAATATCACGGGATTTTTTTGTCTATGCCGTAGTATTATTAATTCTGTGTCTATGCTTAGACAACGTTTGAATGAGGCTTTTTCTATTCTTACTGAAATAACTAATTTAAAATAGAAGAAAAGAGATAAATGTGCACAGAAGTAAAAACAATTTTGGATGAAATTGGAAAAGTTGCCGTCGATTTCACATTAGCAAAAAAGAAGTTCAAAATTCGCAATCCTTTTTTTGCATGTCCACGCGTGAAGGGCAATTACCTAAAATACGTCTAAGTATGATACCGGGGGAAACCTAGGATAATAGTGACGATCTTGCCTTTAAAATTGAATAATTCAAAATCACGGTCAATAGTGGCATTGAAGTGACCACGATCAAGAACCTACTTTTAACAGGTTACGTGCATATTTAAAGTTATTGAATTTTTTGTACAATTTTCATTAAAGCTTGAAAGCCTTTGAATCGGGCACATGGCGCGCCTATACAGGTTTCATATGTAAAGTCGAACACATCACCGTTACCTACTAAAGCTACTAATACTTCGATAAAATAATTAATGTCGTCAACATAACTATTACCAACAGTTATACTAGACGCACTGCACAATTATAGAGCATTTCAAAGATGTCATATAACGCATTTGCTATTGCATGCTCAATTTAACCATATGCTTTTAGTACTCATACCATAATGTGCTATTTTCTAACGACTTTATTTTTGAACTCAATTCTACGCTAATTTGCAGTAAATATTTGTGTAGATTCATTTGCATTTGATTGAATTCATATTTCAACAAGTTTATGAATGGGCTTTTACATCTAATCTAACGAAACCGGTTTTGATATTCTCAAAATTTACTTCATGCGCAAAATATTTAGAGTAACCATAGATTAGATTTTGTTCATTGGATTATCACAATTAACACCAATTACCGACTTTTGTTTATTTTTCTCATACAGATATGCATGGTAAATGTTTCTTAGATCATCGTCATCTTTTTAGATTGTATGTCCATAAGTATGGTCTGCTAAAATTCGATTTCCTATTATTTCTTTTGATCAATTATTTAAGACATAAAACAAGAGCCTTTTACTAGCCCTTTGATAAACTTAAACACATAAAGAGAGCTTTGTGAATGCTGTCATCTAGCGTATAGGTACGGTTACCATGACGAAGAAATATTTAGATTTATAAGCATTATATTCACAACGTTGAAAATTTAAAAACACTAATGCAATGTCAAAGTTTACGTATAAGGAACCGTTACGTTGACCGATCTGCCGTCTACCTATGACGCTGACCAAGATGAATGGCTCTTTAGAAATTTCAGGTAAGGATTAAAAAAATCATTAAAACCAGTAGAGACGAAAGTTTTTGACTCACTATTTAAAACATTGACAGACTTGAACTCTTCCGAAATAGATGATATTTTTCCTCCTTTCACGAAAGCCGAATGTTCTATTACAAGAAGTTAGTGCTACATATTAACCAACAATAGATCTGATTGAACTAATCATGCAAGTACAGTTTTTGTCTTTTATCTAGCTACAGTTTCGTGATCAAACGCATTTCGAGAGCGATCGTGTAATCGTGTGACATGTTTGTCCCTGGCGGTGATCGTGATTGCTTTCATCGCGATATGTCCCACATCACGACTAATCTCCTTGTGGGTAGATAACTCTACTTGACTGTGATAACTAGATAATAGCACGGGGATGACGATGCTGTAGAAACTGTACGCAAATTAAACGAGATACAACGGGCCACGAATGATTTCAGATGAAGTGACTATTTTGCTACGGATTCGTGTAGTTACTAATTTTCCTCTTAGTCGCCATTACATTTCAAAGAAGTAATAAATAGATGGAACTCTATCCATTCTTACAAAGGCTATTATGTGCTGATGACATTTTTTATTTTGGATTCAAAACAAACTCAACAATCAGTCTCTCTGTAAGTCCTGAACTCCTGACTCAAAAGATTTACTTCGCTATGAGCTGAAGTTTATCAAAATCGCAACAACCGAGAGAATGGATTTCATAGTCTTTTGACACTGCATGCCTTGGTTAGTACTTATATCAGAATAAGTTATCGAACTATCCGGCGCGCCTTGTCTTAAATACATACCTATTAAAGTTAGTACAGTATCACCGAAAATAGCGGTCTCAATTAACATTGGAAATTTATCATTCTCATCCCAGAGGCTAGCTTTCAGAGTAATCATGATTATTTGAAAAAAAAATCATCAAAAGTAATTTTATCACAATTTTTAAAGACCGAATAGATTATTGATGGGAAAAGTTTGTAAAGCTGGACTTTCTGTAGTACACTCTTTGTGACCTATGACATTGACGGATTACACCATTAATGGCTGGCTGGACAGTCCATGTTGTCACCGGTCCTCTTCAGGTTAATGTGGTGGAAGAGACGGCCTTACTCATACTTTGAGCATAATACTGTCATCTTCACGCCTTTTTGTCACGCTTACTTCGAAGCGGTGAATTTCATTTCGCTTTCCATTTTGAACTTAGCTAAGATCGTTGGGTGGTCTTGTAAAATTCCTGGGATTCATTTTATTAATAGGACTTTAGGGAGGAGTCTCTAGGAAGCTATCCAGTATATTATTCAAGAACACTATGTTCCTTCTTTCTTAAAAATGTAAAAAAAAAACTAATCAAAGAATTGACATTTGTGAGGCAATACAGTTCAATTTTACATCTCTTTTAACAATCGTGCAATAAATAATAAACCAATTGTGACATGTCACATTCTGTAAGAGATGCATAATATCCATACACAAAGTAGGTACATAACATAGGTGCCATAATAATATCCTGAGCACGGCATTGTGCGGGGCTCGTGCCAGAGCGGCGCGGTCGCCGACTCCGCGCACGTGAACGCAGCCTCCGTCTTTGCTCCTTTTGTGTCACGTATATAATCAACTTTTGCAGCTCCCATGTGTGTGTTCAAGGAACATCATTGTGTGTGTTGGATGAAGATGTGTGTAGAGTTGAACCGCGTTCGAGAGGTCTTAGCATTAGCTTTGTGTAGTCTTATTTGTACTTTTACTGCCAAACGTGTTACAAAGTACGAGCTCAAATTGGTAATATGTACATCCGCGAGTATAAAAGTTCACATGTAAAACCATTATTTCTTAAGTGGAATTCAATAGAAAGTCATACTTTTGTGCCTGTATTCGTAAACTAAACCTTAAAAACAATATTACAACCATTCGGTGTAGTTACAAACGTTTTATTCTTTGTAATACCATACTTACATAAACGACTATGGCCATGATAGAAATAAGGACTTGGAGGCAGTAATTAAATTCAATTAGACAAAGCAATGTTTATAAATATTTATGGTTTTTTGAAAGATTATGAATAGCCGAGTGACAATGTAACGAAAGTGCGCTCTAACTTGTCAAGTGTGCAACTCTTTGAACTGTGCCCATTATCATACAGTAAATGTCTTTCCCAACTCTATTGTGTGACGAATTTATATGCACAGATGTACATTGAAGACAAAGCTTCGGTAGAGCTCTCTGTAAAACTTAACGATGTAGCCAAATTTGGTACTGTGTTTTAAAATAATAATTACCAAGCGTAACGTCCGAGGACAAAAAAGTGATAAAACATAATAATAATAAAAATTCTGTATGCACCAAGAACTAAAATACAGATAAATAAATAAATTTGTTTATGAAATAACTATACATCTTCATAATCATCATCTTTTTTAAAACTTTTTCAAAGTATTATACAGGGAATCATACTTTTTTTTTATTTGTCCATAGTGCGTTCAGGGTCACAAACCTTATATTTACAGTAGTAAGGTATTATTTTTTTAATACCATTGTAGGTATATAAGAAGTAAATGCGTCTTTTGAAAATAGAATCACAAAAATGACTGAAATCTTATGTTCTACGAGTACTTTATTTAATAATAAATAATCCAAACCTCTGTGTCCCATCCACATTCAATATCATAAGTGTATTTAAAAATACCAGCACGGGCAGCATGGTTAGCGCGACAACTGTTTTAACCTATGATTTTATCGCACTTCCCGCGTTATCTAACGTTGCGAGCATGGGTTCTAAACATTGGTTTAAATTTTGCAATCGACCTGTCATTTTATCTAAGACCGCGATAATTTGTCTCAAGTGCGAGCATGGCTACAAGATGGCTGCCGTGTTTTGAAGATAAATTGTCGACTTTTGATAGTTTAGTGGCTTAAATTTATCTGCGATTTTCGAGACCCAGATAAAAGGTAAGTTTATTAAAAATATCGTTTTTACTTATTAAATTGAGCGGTTTTATGTAAATGATCAATAGAATTACTTTAAACTTACTGTCAATTAGTTCAAAGTAAGTAAAGAATACATATTTATTAAAATTTTATTACAGTTTGCAATTTGTAATCTTTGGCCCTTTCTATATATGTTTGTTTTTGTTATAGATGTCAAGAGGCTATATTAGACATATTTTGTCCTTTTGGAAGAAAAGGAGGCAAGGAAGCGTCAAAGGACGGAAGTAAGGGAGCTTGCCCATATTTGGAGTCTACCTAGGGAAGAATTTTTAGAAAATTATAAAATCAGCCCGGTAATGGTGCAATATTTATGCGAGGAACTGGAGGAAGACTTGGCTCCCCGTACTGTCGAAGGATATCCAGTACTTATCAAAGTAAAGAAGAGTTACAGATATATGATATTCAAAAAATGATTTATGATAGTAAAACAAAAACTCGTATTTATCGAAGCTTTATCTTACTTTTTTCAGGTACTCACTTCACTAAGAATTTTAATAAATGGCCATTATCAGCGTGGTTAATGGTCAAGACCTTATGTCGCGTCGTTAAAAATCTATCTAGGGGAGATACTATATCGCGCTGTCAACCCATGCTCGCATAATAGATAGAAATAGCGTGGAGTTTAAGAAGTTTATGCGCCGCGACTCTTATCTATCGCGCGAGCCATGCTACGGCCGCTGCACGGGCAGCATGGTTAGCGCGACAACTGTTTTAACCTATGATTTTATCGCACTTCCCGCGTTATCTAACGTTGCGAGCATGGGTTCTAAACATTGGTTTTAATTTTGCAATCGACCTGTCATTATATCTAAGACCGCGATAATTTGTCTCAAGTGCGAGCATGGCTACAAGATGGCTGCCGTGTTTTGAAGATAAATTGTCGACTTTTGACAGTTTAGTGGCTTAAATTTATCTGCGATTTTCGAGACCCAGATAAAAGGTAAGTTTATTAAAAATATCGTTTTTACTTATTAAATTGAGCGGTTTTATGTAAATGATCAATAGAATTACTTTAAACTTACTGTCAATTAGTTCAAAGTAAGTAAAGAAAACATATTTATTAAAATTTAATTACAGTTTGCAATTTGTAATCTTTGGCCCTTTCTATAAATGTTTGTTTTTGTTATAGATGTCAAGAGGCTATATTAGACATATTTTGTCCTTTTGGAAGAAAAGGAGGCAAGGAAGCGTCAAAGGACGGAAGTAAGGGAGCTTGCCCATATTTGGAGTCTACCTAGGGAAGAATTTTTAGAAAATTATAAAATCAGCCCGGTAATGGTGCAATATTTATGCGATGAACTGGAGGAAGACTTGGCTCCCCGTACTGTCGAAGGATATCCAGTACTTATCAAAGTAAAGAAGAGTTACAGATATATGATATTCAAAAAATGATTTATGATAGTAAAACAAAAACTCGTATTTATCGAAGCTTTATCTTACTTTTTTCAGGTACTCACTTCACTAAGAATTTTAATAAATGGCCATTATCAGCGTGGTTAATGGTCAAGACCTTATGTCGCGTCGTTAAAAATCTATCTAGGGGAGATACTATATCGCGCTGTCAACCCATGCTCGCATAATAGATAGAAATAGCGTGGAGTTTAAGAAGTTTATGCGCCGCGACTCTTATCTATCGCGCGAGCCATGCTACGGCTGCAGGCTACATTATAAAAGCTGACGAAGTATCAAGATCGCATCGCCTTGAACTTAAAGCTCAAGTACTTGAGTCGGCAATGGGCGAGCTTTTAAGTTATTATTTAAATTTATTTATTGCTAATGGCTCTTGAACCCCATAGTTTTCAGACCCATTGAAATGAATTTGTTCCCAGAGAAATGGCACCACTTGAATGTTCTTCCTTTTTTTGCGAAGTAACTTCATATGTTAAGTGTCTTGGTGAGAAACCCAAGATAAGGGCAGCATTAAGGCTAAAAATATCTTTAGTACACAAGTTTATACACACTATGGTTGGCTTGGTTTAAATAAAATCTTTTATGTTTCGATAAACTCTTTTTTTTAAAGTTCTTGTTTGTAAATGAGGGAGTGGTACCTGAGTAGCTATCTAGACAAAAATATACCTATAACTTTTTATAGATACTGTTGCAAACTCCTTAGTTTAAGTAAGTACCTATTTATTTTTCTATTCTGATTTGAATTTTGTGAAAAAAAAATTGTGATTTTTGTCAGTGTTCTTGTAAGATCCAAGTGATAATAATAATAAACACTTATATTTATATCAACTCAATACAGGGAAAATACCAAATTCAACGGTTACCTTTCATTTCACCTATTAATTCCTCATTTATTCTTTACTAGCCGTTTCCCGCAGCTCCGCCTGCGTCAAAAAGTAGCCTATGTTTGACCCCGGGTCTTCAACTATATTCATACCAAATTTCATCATAATCCGTTCAGCGGTTTGGTCGTGAAAGCGTAACAGACAGACAGACTTTCGCATTTATAATATTAGTATGGATTTACACAGTACAGTCCACTTGCACAAACATATTTGCACATCCATTCACAACAGATATCTTTTAATTTTTGAAAATAAGTATAATTCAGATATTTAAATTCTCAATGCTCTTTGAAGCTCCCAAAACTTAAATTTTCTAAAACTTATTACTAATGGGTACTAAATTGTTGATGATATTTGTTAAAAAAACGAATTTTGTGCAATAAGCGCGACGATGGTAAATAAAAAGTTTCTGTGTTTGAACTACGACTCGATCGTTACCGAATTAAGGTTAAACTCGGAAATGATGACAAACAACAATTTCATTGTAACCATCCATTACTGACAAACATCGTATATTTCTTCTTTCAAAATAATTTGAGTTGAGGCCACCGGGCGTTTCCTGGCACTTCTGTCCGAGCCGTGACTTGCACATATGTTTAATCGCCCGATTAGTCTAAGCTCTAAACACGTTATTAAGCTTTTATACAACGTTTAGTGACAAAAACATAACGCGTCGTCAATTTATTTTTAAATCTCAATTTTGTTTGTTTTTCTTCGATTTGTTGAGTCATCTATTATTTGTAGAGATGCTGTCATCTTTAATCGTTTAATCATAAAACAATCTCACAGACATCTAGGCCCAATATTAAGAAAATAAATATAATCGCATATTAATTTGTCGGGTGCCTTCCATGTGATTAGTTGCTGACAGTTTTACAGTTATGGCTTGACATGCCACTTAAAGTACTAATAATATTTTATTGCCCTTTTCTGATTTTTATCTCTGTTCAAATAAGTTGTTTTCTAAGATTTATCTTTAGTTGACTCTTGTGTATTGTAATCTAATAATTCACAATAATTATTAGGCGCTCCTATTGCAAAATGATTCATATTAATTCTTTAACAGATTAATTTACATTTTATAACTACAATAAGCATATAAACTGCACATACTTTATATTGCACCAAAAAGTATTATAGATCTTTTATCTTTACTGTCAACCGGTGGTAGTGTATGTATGTGTAGCGCAAGGATATCATGCATTGAAAATAAGGACACGTGCGTGGGCATATGTTTTGGCAAAGATTCATATTATGTGCGAAGTAAAGAGCATCGAAACTGAACAAAGTAAAAGGTTCCTTTCTTAATAGTGCGAAGCCATCGATACAACTAGAATCACATATGCATAGTGTTGCTAGAGTACAAACTTGAAAATTTTTAAAACTATTGGCCACTAACACACGAAAAAAGAAAGACGATTGTTAAAAATGTTTGAACCTAATTGAAAGTAACACGAAACCATCATGTGGAATGTAGGCTGTGGTCCCCGGATCATTTCGATGATTACGATAATTATAAGTTATTACCGAGATGGCTCGACATCGCCTCAACTTACTGCATAGAACATAGCAGCAGCATTCTTTGTTTGTTTATTGTCAAATTCACCCATTTAAGTTGTAATTATGAGTCAATAATCACAATTGACTCGTTGTGACCATGATTTTGCGTTTAGATATAGGTACCATTTTTTTAAGTATTGTGACTATTATTTAGAAATTTAATCTAAATTAAATCAATGAGGTGTGTCACCAATATATCAATTAGTTTCTGTCACAAGCACCCTGTGGTCTTTTATTATATTAGTGGGACAATAATATTAGTATAACTGGTCAAGTGCGAGTCGGACTCAAGCAAGAACGGTTCCGTACCATAATTCCTATAAAAATCACGTTTGTAAAATAGGAGCCCTCTTAAATATTTATCTTTTAGGTTAGTTATAGTTATACGATAAGTGGTATTTCAAATCAGAAGAGATTATGCAAATTTTAAATAAAATTTAGATGAAATATCTACGTATTTTTAAATGTTTTTAAAGTTTAATATAGTGAAGAAAACTTTCAACTTTACAGACTAAATGTCTTATTTTAATATAGAGTTAACCTAATCTCTAAATTAACTTTAGAGGTTTAAGAATTTAGTTTCATCGTGTCTGACTTTTTGCGTAAAGAAATAGGAAAAGACTATGCGGATCCCTGAGTTTTGTTATGTAGGTAAATTGTAGGTATGAAATAAAGTATTTATTTCTTTTAAATAATTAATTATTTAACCCATCTATTTCTCCATTGTAGTCGTTCTTGAGATATAAGACCAAAAATAACAAGCACTCTCTGGAATGCATGTACTTATTAAATTTGAGAACGCCTAAAACTGGTTTGGAGGCCGAAAATAATTTTGATGCCTGGATTATGCACGCCCAAATCGAATTGGAAGGGTAAGTAATACTCTGCAAGAAAGTACATTTACTTTCTTCCTTTGATTTTTCAGAATAAAATCTTTAAACATACTTAGGTATGTGTATTAATTGTATTATTATTTCCATCTCTGTTACACGGCGACATTGTTGTCAAAGTAGAGAAATTCCCTTAGATATCTAACTACACGTTCGTGTCGTTACGAGTAATAATCACTACTGGGAAGTAGGCTTGGAAACGGCACTACTAGAAGTGTAGGTAGAGTACTAGAGTCGTTGCCAAAAACGCAATATTCTAAAACATTTTTAAATCATTACACTGACACTACACACACACCACAGACTTAATATTGCTTTCACAGAACATTTACCTTTATAATAATATATTTAGGGCACTGTTGCTGCTGCCACGTGTTTGTAGCGCATCAGGGATGTTTGCTGATGCCCACACTGATGATTGTCATGCTGTGATGCGTAAAAAGGTGCGCTCTCTGATGGGCAGGATGCGTGGCAGCGGCAATAGCATTCTGAGAGCGCTGTCAGAGAGATGGGGCGGGCGTATGCAGTGCCACTGGGAGGCTGTACTAAAATCCCAATTTAGTTATGTAAGGAACTAACATTAGTATGTAAGTGTGTGTATTACTAACAAATATGGACTACGGTCTGAAATAAAAGATTTTTATTTTATTTATTTATTTACACGATATATTTTCTTCATCTTTTGAAAAAGCTTTTCTTGATTCCAATATATTGACCATGGAAAGATAAATATATATAAAAAGGAGAAAAAAAAATGGTTAACCAACGATAAAATCTACGTCAACGATAGGTATATATTTAATGTTTTCAAATAGCATTGCAATGACTGCTGCAAGAATTATTTTATAAACATGTCTCGTTAACCGACATGATAAAAACTTCAGTGCAACATAAACATTTGTTAAAAACGGTTCTGTGATCAGTTAACCACGTTTCTAGTAACTGCACAGCATCCGTAAATAAATGCAGTGAGGTTGCGCAAGTGATATCAGGAATTAACCTCGATTTTTGTTAAATATCCATCGCATCTGATCGGAAGTGTAAGGCTGAAATAAATCGACATTTGCTAGACGTTTTAAATGTTCTGGGATACGGAAATTAAACGTGCATGCGTTTTCTGTTACATGTTAGAAATGTACAAAGTTTTACGTTAAATACTTAGTACTAATGTACTTGTAGTTAAGTGATTTCTCCTGATTCCTGTGAGTATCTATTGATGCACAGAATAACCTCACTGTCATTTATGTTATTCGTCAAAATCATAGCGAACAACAACTAACTTGGTTGTCCTGACATCTCCGGCGAAACACAGTAAAGTTGACCATAATTTCATATTACCGGGATCAGAATCCACTTATGTATCACTTGCCTATACCACAGCCACACTCCTTTAAAATTGAACATGACATCGAACAGGATCCAGAATGCATCCAACCTTTAATAAAATTAAATCTGGTTTATTTGAAATAAACGGTTTTCCTGGATCATTCGCAGAAGTCGTCTTGCTGACCCGCAGCGCACGCGTCGCTGACAGCGGCGCCGCCAATTTGTACTACACGGGAATGGCGGGAAACAAAAACAGTATACTTTTTTACTGCCAAATGTAATCTCAGACAAAAGATTCAAAAACAAAAGGATATAAAGATGCTCGTACATACTATTTACAACCGAACGTAACTTATGGCTTAAGGCTGTCTACCTTTACGAGTTTCTCGACTCGATCTTTCATTTTCATTGATCGTTATTAAGAATTTTGTATTCAATGGGATACAAAAACGTTGGAAAACGCAGTCAACGTCTATAATTAATTTAACTATTTCGAGATTTATATCGTGTCAGACGTAGAAGAATGTATTCTTACATTAAATCCTATGTTGATAACAATAACAATTAGTAGAGTTTTGAGTACCTAGTAGAGTATTTGAGCATGCATCTTATTAATATTCAGAGAACTGTATTTGTACCTATTAGTATCAGGGGAGCGAGTAAGCACTATGTATTATACTTACACAGTAAACAGTAGTGTACTACTCTCATAAAGGTCACAGGTACTTCTTATGATATTCAAGGAAAATAATATATTATATTCCCTCTAGATCAATTTCCAATTGACTTATCACATGTAGTAATTTGGGAAAAATTCAAAGCATCTTAGAAACAGAGCACTTCACCCAAACAGTAACTTCAAAAGTCATTATTCCAAATTGGAGTTGATAATGAAGCTGGCCACTAATTGGAGATAAATTATCTGTCTGTCACCAAGAATGTTCCAAGAGGAATGTCTGATTGCCTTTGGCTACAAAGCTGGTCGTTCGTGGTTTTCATTTTTTGCTTGGTAGTAGACAGTAGCAACTAGTGGTCTTCCGCGTACATTCTTTTCTAAATACATGATTATACACACAACAAGAAGTAACCGACACAGTGTCATTTTACATTTATATCTCCTTACCATAGCTCCAGTTTTTGTTTCTGAAGCTCTGAGCGCAGGAGTGTCGTGCATTTTATGCGCCGGGTATTTTCTCAACGAAAGTTGCGGATAGGAATAAATTTATACATAGGAACTTGTTTGCCGTGTCTGACCGATTTTCGAGCATTAAGAAAATGCATTTGTCATTATTTAAAGTATTTAGTATTTACCACGCATGTTCCAGACGAAAAACAAGATTATATTTGCGCATTTCAGGACGCTTTATAATTCAGTGTTTCGCAGATTTTAAATTCCGATAGTACTCGTAACATCTTATACCGCCAAAAGCAAGTATTTATGTCCTTTCTCCGAGACTCAGCCAACACCGAATTGTATCTTAATCGATCTAACGGTCTAAGCGTAAAGAAGCTCATCTCCTGAAATCTCCCAATTGTTCAGGGTGCCAATTCTCTAATTTTACATAGTGCACAATTGAATCGTAATTGGATCGCAATGACAACTTTTGACGTTTTTGGTATTCTGTTACTAATCTTAAGATCAACCGTATTCCATTGGGATGCCATTGAACTGCACCTGGAAAATTTTGCTAATCAAAAAACATCAAAATCATCAATTCTTTCAATAATCGGTACTCTGTTATTTATTTACATTATTTCTACTATTACCATTCAGTTACGTTTTAGTTGCAATTAAATTCAATTCAGAGATTCAAGTTGTGTTAGCAGAATACCAATATTGAGCATATCAAAAATTCATCGTAATTGAATATTAGTTGCGTGGTCTTTTAAAGTTTATTAGCGGAATTGACCCCCAGAGTCCTGCACGGTTCAACGACAGACCGGTCAGCGTTGTTGGTCTAGCCTTATATGACATCGTAGCCATTTCGGCTCGAGAAGAAGAAAAAGAAGAAGCGTAAAGAATATTGATTAAATACTTTTAAAAAAGGTTAAAAGACAACATACTGCCGCTATAGATAACACCGCACAGTCGTGCGACCGCCTGAGTAAAAAGACAAACGAATCTAGTCATTGTTGTCGGCTGTCATAACCTTAACACTTGAGCATTGACTCAAGCAGTGAAAGGTATCTACTTTGTGTAATTAAAATGGAAATTCGCTTTATTAGCCCCAATGTAAACAATTAACACTGGGAAATCTCTCAGTGAACCCTCTTATTCTATGCGAACTGCTTCCAATTAATATTGTCGTAGAAATTGTATAAACTAGTAGCACAGTTTTATCTTGATGTCAATGTTGATGCGAATGAGCTATATAGATGACTTGTTGATCATCTTTATTTCAATGTCCTGCAGGTGCAACCTACATCAAAGGATTTTTTATTTTCTAGTAAATGCTGTAGTAATTTCCCATACATCAAAATTACAATTATAATGTCAACCGTCCATTATCATTTCAGATACGCTTCCGAGATGTCCCGGCGTCATAAACAAGAGTTTCCAAGATGGCGGCATAACTGCTGATTGCCATCATGGCGACTCCCGCGCACGACCACTACCCGCGGGACGGCGATCTTAGACCTCAGCACTCCAGGGAAAGTTCTAGGGATTCTGGAATTTTCCATACCACTAAAGGACTTTGGAATGGCCCAGGGCAGAACAACTGTTTTCTCAACAGCGCTGTACAGGTAAGTGGGCATAAAACCTACCACGCCAATACTCAAAAGGCGTGTAAAATATTTGTTTTACACTCGCGAAATTCTATAGATATGTACTTAAATGGATATTTACAAATGTTTGGAGTCGCGGTGGGCGGTAAAGTTCATTGGCGTTGCGTAGAATGTGTGACGAAATCTCCTTGAGATAAATGCTTGAGAATTTGACTTTTAGACCAGGCTTCAATAATCACTTTATAATTTTAAAGGACTTCATACAAAACCTATTTATTTTGTTAATCTCCAGTAGCTGTCGTAGCGATTATAAGAAGATTAGTCTCGTCGACAGATTACAAAAAGAAAGAATTTAGAAATGAAAGTTATAGATCAAACCAACTCGTTGTCCGGCTTAAAATATTTCAGTAATCCGTTCGAAGATGACGTAAGTAGTTGAATAATCGAACATAATTTGGATGATAAACGGGAAGCATTAGTCCAGCGTCAGCGAGGCGAGCGGGCATTATTCAAATTTCAACGGGTAAGCTGGGGGCTTGGGCTTACCGTGGCCTTCCATTTAAAAGCATTAAAGACCATTGATTACTCATTTAATAAATAGATAAATTCAAAAAGTCATCTAAATGTTTGAATTTACTATGATCTTCAGGCCCAGATCAGCATGAACTATTATTTTCGTTAAAATGAATTGCCATTAGTTATGCAAAATATGCGCACACGTTCCATCAAGGTATCATGACATGACTACAGTTACGTACGGTCCATCTATCCAGGGTCAAACTTATTTATATAAAAAACCATATAGGTATCTACTTACGTCGTAAATATAAACTAAGCACACGAGATAGTAGATAGGAATCTAAAAGTTTCCCGATATAAAATTTTGTTCGTGATATACTTGTACTTATATAGCCTTACTTCAGCCTGGCTGCAACAAATGGGCCACGATAAGCTCCGTAATAGGAGACCTTATGGTTTTATGAGTTCAATCGGCAAGCTTGTCAGTTCACAGCTACACAATAGAATAATGAAACGGCTGGTAAAGCAACAAAACTGCCAATTTCAATTCTTACAGTTTCGATTACGAAATTTATTGCTGTATCTGTACTTGGGTTGATTTAAAATCAATGTGAAAAGTTTTCTTATTGATTAATTTAGATACTAGGGAAATACATTATTAGGTACTTACTGATTTCCTGTTCATATAGTTTTTACAAATGCGACTCTATCTCTACTATGACCAGGCAGAAAATAGATGTTTCGATTTATAAGATTCAACGTAAAGTTTGGCATATTATTTTGTTTATACTTTGATCTATGGAATCTTGTATTAATCAAAATGCACCTTCTGTTAAAATCTTTTTTAAACACGATTCTCTGTTCTAGTCAATCATGCTAAGTGTAGGTAGTAAAATATACCATAATTTCAGATTTTTTTAACCATTCTAATGATTTGTTTTTTTATTTTATTTGAATTGTCGTCCGCATTTTACTTATGAACTTATGACTATGACTCATGAAATTGTGAAAATCGCAGTAAAATTCACCAGCACAAAATCATGACATGAATCTCAACAACGACGTTAAAATATCACGACAGTACAAACTTATTTACGCAGAGTCGAGTGCTAAATATTACCTATCTCTTATGGTCATACACCAATGGTGGTCACAAAACAATATGTTGATATAAAAATAACTAGTTTATAGAAGAATAACCCATACTAAAACTTCATGTAGGTAAACTTGCGAAGACTTTTGTGAAGGTTTTGTAAAGCAAAAGTCAAATATTTATTTTACTCGTTACGAGGAATTGCATAGATCTCATCTGCACTTAAATCAGGTGGGATCGTGGTCAATCGCTGGATATTTTAACATTAAGAAAAAATTGTTGGTAAGTTAGAAAATGCAAAAGTAGTTGAATAATTGAGTTAAATTCAAACCTTGGGCTTTGTAATTATTTACTATAGTATGCGTATAATGATGAGGTTTTAAGTACATAGATTAGCACGTTTTGTATAACTTATCGTTTACGTGGAAATTGACACGTTTTGGAAAGAACTATAAGAAAATTCAATCCGTGTTTGTGTTTTTAGTAGATTTTTCTTAATTGAAAAACCTTAGTGCATATTGCTCGAAGTTGATCATCTATAGCCTCTATATTTGTGATGTTGGTGACACACGCATCTTCATAACGGTATGTGCTCATTTACACCGGTTATAAGTTTACTGTTCGATCAGGAAACAACCATAGGAAGTTATGTTAGAGTTGAAATTCAAGTGGTATACGTTGAAACCATATACTTGCCTATAACCATTAGGGGTCGCGCTGACGTGACTTCTATTCGATTCGAAGAAGCTTTTACGAGCTTTCAAGTTCATTAATTTCAATAGTAATTAAAAATCAATGTAGCTTTCACCGAGATAACCTTTAGGTTGGAAAAGCTTTTAACTTATTGTTGAATTTCTGTCTATAATGTCAAAACATGTTTGAAAAGTTGTAAACAAGAAGTTGAAACTAAACATAATAATAAATACTGTAAATTAATTTCTACACTGTGCAATTTGTGTAAACCACATCAGCAGTTAAGTAAAACTTAACAAGCGATACGCAATTTTCTGCAATATAGCGTATCACTGGTAGAATACGTTCACGCTACCCGACTTCACCAGAAAACAGTTATTCAATAAACAATATTATGTCCAAATTCACACGACAAACTCTCTATCTGTTATTTGACATGGCGAGTCAAAACTCGTTACCACTAACAAAACACGAGGAAATTAATTGAAAAATTATATCACAGTCTGACATGATTAGAATTCCTCTACGCTCGTCCGCGGTTGATAAATCTGATCCAATTTACATAGAGGTAATTACGACACGGAAAGACGTGAGTGGTTGGGTAAAAAACGATCGACCATTCTGGCCATAGAGCTGTAATGACGTGTGCCATGGGTGCCGCATCAAACTCCCATCAAAATACCTGAACACATGATACGAGGCAGCTTCCACGAAAAAACTACTCTTCGAAAGATGATGTCATTGTTTTAGTAAAGCTTACAACGGTATTTTTTATTGGTGTCGTAATAACTTATTTTAAATTCCTTATTTATGTTGTGTTAGTCTTTTTGTTATTTTATTTATAATTCAATGCGTTGTATTTAACAGTGTGATTATTGCTATCATTTAAAGAACAATCAGTATATTCAATTTATGATTTTCGTTGCCATTCACTTTTTTTTGTAAAGGTGTTAGCTAGAGACAATTTAGAGGTAGCATGTAATCATATTTAGGTTACTTTAACTATTAAAATCATTACTTGTAACTTATTAGCAAATGTACGAATCTCAGCTTGACATATGCAGATTAAAATAATGTCCTTCACACTGCGTACAAGTTACCTATAAGTTGTGCACCATGTGAAATCGGTTGCTTTTATCGTATTTTCAATTGGTTTCGCTTTGTTGTTCTTACGATTTGCATAGCATTACTTCGTATTTCGAAATATTTGCGAGAAAGTATGATTTTGCCATGAAATTTTTAACAACCAGGACCCGTAACTAAAAGAATAAACCGTGAACTGCTGTGGCACGAGCCAAGAATGTGAGACAATATAGGGAGCTTAAGAGGACCATTATTGCATGTGGCTGCATCTTGTGATACAAACACAGGCCACTCAACTTCATCTCAGGTTATATTATATGATAGATTGACGTTGCCAAGTCATCGGGAACCTTTTCATCCGAGCCTCTATTATTTGCAACTGAACACGCCTTGTTTTTGTGCAGTGCTGCAGAATAGATAGTGCTTTGCTTATCGGTTGTTATTACTTATTACTAGAAGGTATGGTGCTAAATAAGCTTAGTGGCTCGTTATGATTTCTAAATGAGACTGATATTAATGTTAAGAGAATTAATAAAACCAGCCGACCGTCGTGTGAACCTGATAGCCTCAAACATTAAGAGTTTGGCTCTTAATAGCTGGTTCCCATAAAAGGTTCATATGTAATTGGAGCACGCGATATCCCTATTAATCTTTCTTGTTAATAGAAATTTAAAAAAATGTTTCATTGTTTTGGCACTCTATACCATCCGGTACTAAATAATTGGATCAAGCTTAAGCGATCATTGAACTTCCCTTAGTTATAAATACCTCGATAGACGGAATTGTTTCATCTCTTTTAACTATGTTTGAAAGAGTTCATCACTCTGCGCACCTATGATTATCTTCAAACTTGCTTCTTGTTTACTAAGGCCTTATCTTTTCCTTGTACTTACGGAGATAAAGTTAACTTTATTTTAGTTTTAGGACAGAGTTTCGAAACATCTTCAAAACTTGCATAGAATAAGTTCGTGTAGGTACTTAAATTTTAAATAATATTACTCTAAAGGAATTTAATTAAAAATAATATACATTTTTAATTAAGAGTTTCAGTTAAATGTTTCATTAACGTTTTTAGCTTTTTGCTATGTATAACATACAAAATGACATTTTTAATTATTATTATCGCTATAGATGAATGTTGCAATATAATAAGTATGAACTAACCATAATAATTTAGCTGATTCGATCAATATTTTAGCTATCACAATAAAACTAGATTCCAATACAAGTTACGTTACAATTTTTTGCATGAGTTATGAATAACCGAAGACGATATTAAAAAGATGGAGTTGGTCTGTTTACATTTAAGAAGCTATTTTTACAAACAATAGGTACAATCGCTTCAAACGCATTCATTCGAGTTAAAGTGACATTTCCTTTGGCGATTGTGTTATTGGAGAAATGCAATCGATCATTGCGAAATTGGTTATGCAATATCACATTGTTCGTTGTATTGTTTTATATTTAGCGTGATATCCTCCGAAATACCACAGCATTTTGTCACGTACAGGAAATAACTATGAATGAATAACTGTTAATTGATCAGATATAGCAGTCTCTGTCGCTGACTTTTCTGAATTTTCATGTAAGTAGGTACTTAGCTTAAGTTACTTTTTCTTGCTTTCTCAAAATTACTAACATCTGAATGAATTAACCGTTTTCATGAATTGGTTTTAACAAGAATTTTCCATTTTTATTAATATTATTAAGACGCTTAGCTGTGCTTCGGCTTTGCTTCCGCCCTTGGTGCTGTGCTTTCCCAAGAATCAAGTACATAACTATGATATAGTTAAAACACACAAATGAATTTATCTGGTATAATTAAAACATTTTTTTAAATACTGTTTCTAAATAAAATTTTAGAACTCACTTCGCCCGCTGGCTCTTTACGAGACTTTGTTCGTCTATTTCATTCGCACAAGCGTATTGTGTGAGTGAGATGGTATTGCTTTTAAAAGTCCAATACGCAGTGGTTGTGCCTCCTTCAATCCATGGCTAGCATCAACAAATATAGATATTATAAAAGGAAAATGTGTCTTGAAATATTTTACTATTTTAATTCGGGGTATTAATTCATGAGATAATTGGAATAACAAACCTACTTCTTGTTCTTCTTGTACATAAATAAATAAACTGAATTAGACAAATTGGGGACTAAAATGTACCAGTTATTTATACATGTTAACTAATTAGGGTCTTCAGAAATAGTCATAACTGGTTTTCGATCGTAAATACACAAAAAAATTCTCCATCACGTTCTTAAAACAAGTGCCACAAATAATCGTCGAGATTAGTACAGCTTAAAGCCGAAGCCGAAAAAAAAATTAAAACATTCTAACAAAACATGTTTTCTGTCAGCCGTGCATCACATTTTGTATGAAAAAATTGCTAAGCCGCGCCCACATTTTATTAAATGTTCGATGTTTGGAGTTGTGCAAACACAAAATACGGTCGCAGGAGAGGTCGGCTTTACGTTGCTATAGGCAGTGTCAAAAAAATTACATAGGATGAGCGGGACCAATATATACATTTTCTAACTGTATAACATGGTATTATGACGAATGAATGATGCTATATATATATATATATATATATTGCATATTAATTTTTATTATTTTTCTGTTGATAAAACTTTATTTTACACCGACATAAGCTCTCTGCGTGAACCAAAGGTTGACTGTTAAATAATGCTATTAGCATTAAGTCCACCTATATGCTTTACAATTGTATTTGTACAATAAAATTTAAATAAATATAAACAAATGAATATCATTCGAAATCGAACGAAAATCATTCAACTCACCGATTTTGCAGGAATCTCACTTTGATGTTTGTGCTATTTTTCACTCTTGATTGTCCTACTCAAAATCACAACAAAATCCAAAAGTGTTAGCTCTGTAGTCAATTTATTTTGTGTTGGCGTTTTGTGCCTAAACCATTCTCTTTGAACAGGTGCACGTGTGTAGACTGCTATTGCTTACACAAGTTATTCTACTAAATATCGACGCTGCTCACGTTCCTCGTCCAGCACTTGTTTACAGCACACTTCAACAGGCACAGGCAATAAAACTTTTTTATTAAAACTCACGCAATATTCTGACGCTTCCACGGCTTCTTTAAAAACAAAATTGTTTTTCCAAAATTTGGGAAATAAAGTTGAACACAGAATAGTACTTGGAACTTGAGTAATTGAGTATTACAAAGTATGATTTTATCACTGCGTTAGAAAAAACAAAACGGTGGAGCTATAGATAGGTAATCGTCTTACTAACAAACAATATGATTTTTAGAGTTTTTGTGAAACTGAACTATTACAAAAGTTTCGAAAATGTTTTGATAAACTTCAATGTGCTGATTAAACTTAGCTTGCTAGTTTTTTATTTACTGTTGATACTTGAGAAACCCTAAACATTTTCAATATTAGTAAGCCCAAACTAAATATATTAGATATTATATAAAGTAAATATATTATGGTGATACATTTAACAGTTATTGCTAAATAATAGACTATTACAATTAATTCGATCGTTATTTTCCCAACCTGACGACATTGATTTTTGATTGGGCAAACTGGTTTGTATACGGAATAGAAGTGTGTTTATTATCCGAGATATTAAAGATATAATTTGGTTATAATGTGGCACACGTATACGCGTGGTTGACTGTAAATCGGCGTGACAACTCCTGTTGAATATGGAATATCTTGGACTGAAGATACATACCAACATAATCGTGAAATCGTGATATATATATTTAAATTTATTGATGGGAACAAATTTGCCTTGGTAATAAAAATGCTTGTTTAGATGAATCCAATCAAATGAAATGAAGAGCTATATATAAAATCCATACCTCCATACGAATCCATACTAATATTAAAAATACGAAAGTCTGTATGTCTGTCTGTTACGCTTTCACGGTCAAACCGCTAAAAGGATTTTGATGAAATTTGGTATGAATATAGTTGAAGACCCGGGGTCAAACATAGGCTACTTTTTGATGCAGGCGGAGCTCCGGGAAACAGCTAGTTTAAGATATTTGTAACAATTTGACATTTTTTTTCAAAAACATAGAATCCAGTACTAGAGTGTGAAAATATAATTTTATCCTAAGGTAAATATATTTTTAAATTATCTGTTCATTTTAAATTTTATGTAGTGTCTTAATTTAAATTATTGGGATGATTACCAGCGTTTTTATCATTTTATTATCCTTAGTGGCATAAAATAGCTTTTTATATTTATTGAATAATAATGATTTCTTATGCTTTCGCGATTGTTATTCATTAAATTAAACTATTTTAATAGTCGCAGGCAGACTGCCTGCGACCATGAACGCTGTAAAGTGTTTGAAACGTCAGGTGTAAATAAATAAGTAATAAACGCGATAAAACCATATTAAAATAGTTTAAATTATTGAATATTATTCAAGAGCGCACATGTGTAAGCAATTTAGCATCCAATACCTCCGTGTACGGCTAGTATTAGGTTGTAAACACACCTGTTTCAGCGACACCTGTCGATACCAGTCAATATTTCACACAACTTGTCTACAATAACCATTTTCTTGGCTCGTGCCACGGAAATTATAATTAAATGTCAACAGGGCAATTAACATTTATAACGCGATGCCTAGCCTAAAGGTGTATTCGGAAAGTGATTAAAAAAAAGATCTTCAAACAGACGATTTTGATAATGTTAACAGAATTTCGAGTAAATTTAGCAGTATCAAGGTTTTTCGTGGAAAAATATGGTTTTCTCATCTTATTATCTAAATTTATAAAATATTTATCGTTGTTCTCTTGTTTGTGAAGAACTTTTTATATTTTTTGTTATTTTATACATTGAGTGTGTGTGTATGTCCCATATTTTTAAGTTTTTACTCTATAGCCCTAAATAAGATAATATACATACGTACATTAGGAGTTTAACGTACGGATATGTATCCAACCAAATAATATGTTCCTTTACTTTTGGATTTTAGAGTAACTTACGTCAATGTTAGACCATTTTTCTTTTAAACTTTCTTTTTGTATCTGCTATTATTGTAGTGACACTCGTAGACTGTGCTACTATGTCAAGTTTCTTTTTCTTTTTGAAAACGTTTGATAGCTTATTTCTACAGTGCCTATCCAATCCAAGTCGCAATGGCTATCGAAGGTAAATGAATGGTAGTTTTTAGTAGCGCACCTGTACAGCGCTGCATTCCGTCGTGCGCCCGCGCCGATGTTCCAGCCATTTCCGTCCTCGCCCAACATCAAGATACTTTTTCATCGATGTTTCTATTTACAATAAATATTGATGACCACTAACCAGCCAGTTTACTGTTTTTATGATACTATTTCGTTGATTTATTTTATTCACAAGTGATTATTTTTCTTCTTTTGCAAGATGTAGTGTTGAACGTTTTGTACGTGTATTTGTAACAGCTTTTTTTAAGTTTTTTAGTTACCTACTCTTTTCGTCTACTCTCTCTCTTTTAGAGATTTCCCGGTCACGTCCACCGATGGTTGCTTCTGAAACCAGGACTCGCGTTACTGATTTTTCTCCTTTACTTCTCCTCTTTCTACTTTGTTCATTCTCAATTAAATTAACTTTTCTCGTACGGCTTTTTTGGGTTAATTTACTGGATAAAAAGTTAGCCTACGATACTCTGCTCGTTAAATTGATGCAATGGGCTTTTGAGTCGAAGCCTCATATCATTCATATACGTACCACGTCTTATTTTCATTCTAAATCTATGTATTATAAGCAAAAGTGCTCCTATTTAACTGTCTACTTCTACAGAATTTGCATATTCAAATATATTCTATCTCACACTTCGTAATTTCCCATTTCACCTGTGTACGTAGAACAATGAGAGGTGCTCGCGAGGGCTCCAAGACGGTAGCGTCACGGGTCACCGGGCCCGGAAGGAACCATCGTGGGAACCTCGCGTACGCCTTTACACCCACCTGCGTAATGTATTCCTGTAATTACTCCATTTTATACGAGGAGTTTTATATCACGATTGGTTTAGGGCTTAATGATAATAGTTTGCTTAATGATGGCTGTTCGAGTTTAACATGGGGTTGATATGATCACCACACCAGCAATTGAAATAAAAACAAAACGTCTTTATTTTTTTATTTAAATAAAAAAACAACAACAGAAAATAAATAATGTTTTTATTACAATATTAACCTACCTAGTCTTCCTTAGGTCGTTCTGAAATATTTTGAGATTTGAATTTGTAACTATTAACGACGCCTATAGACGTAACAAAAGCTGCTATTAAAAGTGTATAAGTGACTCCTAAATATTGTCCGATAAATCCAGCTACTAATGGAGTAACCACTCCTGATAAAGACCTCAGTGTGCCCATTGCTCCTATAACAGAGCCTCTACGGTCACTATCCCCTTTACTTACAATCATTTCTAGACCTACTATTCTACTAACTGCACTGGATAGAGCAAATGGTATCACAAACAAAACGTACACGTATAAAGTTGGAGCTACAGCCATGCCCAATAGCGATACAGTTAATGTAAGAAATATATGGCAGACCCTTTGTGAATAATCTTTATCATTCACATATAATTTATTGATGTATCCGATAAAATAGGTGCCAATTGCACTGGTAGCACCTTTGAAAGATATAATGTAACCTAAATACATATCTGGCGCGTTGTGTTTGGTTTTAAGGAATATACCGTAGTTGTTAAAATACATCCCCATGCAAATAGACATTATCAACTTAAATGTAAACACATCCCAATATATAGTCCAATCGACTTTATAAAATTGATCTATCGATTGTTTTACGCTGTTTGTGACTGATTCTAATATTCTTGGCGATACACGATCAGACGTCCCATTAATTTTATCTACTTTAATTTCCTTTACATCTGGTAGACTTTTTATTAATCCTGAAACAGCAACAAGCATTAGTAACCTAGTTATCAGTTTTAAACAAATTTTAACACGTTATTCGTCCATACCTGCGTTAATTGCGTATATGATCCACATGATAGCAGTGATTATAGCGAAGCCAGTTTCAGGGAATGCTTGCGTTATGTGCCCACTTAGCACTGGCCCTATGGCTATGCTTATGCCCGAGAGAGTGGCCAGTTTTCCGAACACTACACCTTGTTTGTCCGCATCCTTCTCGTAATCAGGCGCCAACGCTTTTATAAGTAGCTGTGTCTGTTTCATTAAGCCTGCAAGAATTTATAATTTTAGGTTTTGTATAAAACTAGCAGCTACACTTGAAGCTATACTATGTATTTTAAAAATGAAACTTGACAGATTATACAGCCTCCGGCTTTAGAGGCTCTAGGCCTAGAACGTTAAGTTATGTAAAAGTGTCTTATCCAGTCCTGTCAACTTACCCAGAAAACATCGTATTACAAAGAACATAACTATGGAAGATGCAAATCCCAGTGCTAAATAAGCAGATCCGCAAACCATTAAGCTCAGCAGCAGTATAGGCTTTCTGCCTTTTATGTCGCTCAAACTTCCCTGAAATGTTAAACCCAATAAAGCACATATTCGTATTTCTAAGTATAAATATAATGTAACTTTTTCCTACACAAAAATCTGAGATACTTTTTGATCTGTAGCCGTGAGAATCAACTAGTATCATTTGCGTCCAAGAAAAGCACAGAGAGATGTTAGACAAGTTCAGCCACAAATTATCGGAATAACCTCCTCCCCCTATTGTAACTTTTTTTACAGATGTAAAAGGTTTCTTGTCTCTTTGTCTGATTATCTGGGATCATTATTGCTTATCATTTTAAATATAAATTAAATATCGTATCCAAATCTGATGTTCGAAATAAATTCTTATATCTGTTTCCAAAAACCAATTCGTATGGGAAGCTTCAAAACGCATAATTGTTATCTTTACTTGATCATTAATTTTTATTAAGTAATTCAATAATATAAAAACAACATTTTAACATAGGGTTCTTTTTTTATATTTTATGTTCTGTTACGTATAAACGTAAAAAAACATTATATATATATCTCTCATTAATTGATTTTAAACAATTTATCTTCACTCCATGGCTTATGTGAACCTAAAGATTAATCTTGTAAGAAATTTCCCTAAATTCCCAGGCTATAAGAGGTTAAATAGAGTTTTTCAATTGTTAATAAATAAATCGCAGGATCTCTGGGTTAATCCATATGTTTTCAATGCGTTAATACAAGTTTTAATTTTAAGCACTGAACCCTGATAACTTCGTACGCAAACAATTAAAAAAAAAACTTTAAAAAGGTGAATTAATTAGCGTTTTTCTTATCTTTAATTATATTACAAATCGATACATTGTTAAATTCTAATACTCATTTAAGGAAGATTAACTATTGAAGATAAGATTAACGGCAGACGTGATCGATAAAATGCCAGCTACTGTTAATACTTATTTGTAAAAGTTGCGTAATTCGCAAAGTGATTTAAATAGTACCTGATTAGTATATTGTTTAAATTGTGCCTTTGGTAAGGGTGAAAAACAAGATCAGTTTATTGACGTAATATTTTCTCAAAGAATTAGGCTTTAATATACAGACTGAATTTTCGAAATCCAAAACAAACTAAGACGAATTTTCTTTATGATGTAAGGTACTAGCTTTTCCACGCGAACTTAAATCTCACGGGATGAGTACTTTTTTCCGGGATGAAAGGTACCCATCTTATACCTTTGTGTTTCTTAGTACTTCCGTCTATTCTACATTGAAATTTCAGGAAGATTGCGCTTAAGTAGATCAAGTCTGAAGAAGTAACAAACAAATATACAAACTCGAATCACTTACTTCCGCTTTTACAATATTAATTAGGATAGCATAGATATATGAAGCCTGAATCTCTTAAAAAAATTTATTACAGAAAGACAATGTACCTACTATCATGGGTTCCGAAATCAGTTGAAATCCAGAATATAGAGCCCCCATGGTTCCCAAAAGAACTTGTGAGGCGCCAAGTTTCAGGGCCTGATTTCCAAGCTGTGGTATGAATAAACCAATGCACAGCATGTCCTGAAAATATGCACATTTTACATTAGTATCTCTAAAGGTTAACAATACATCAATGTTTTCATCATTAGAACTATAAAACGCCATATATTTTCAATCATTGTTTGAAGCTACAACCGTCTCTTTTGTCATATCATGCGGTTTAAATCAGATATTTCAAATTTATATTTATACCAATATCGTCAATTTCATAACATATGTTATCTTTACACATACTCATCATTTGATGCACAACACGATATTTCGTCTTCATGACTTAGGTAACCATCGTTTCTTTTGTGTTTTCATTTATCATAGCCAACTTACCAAAAAGGACACGACCAGCAGGGTATTCGTTGGCGACACCATTTTGTCTAATAAACACACTGTCACCGACTATTAAAACACATCATAATTTAGGTTATATTCGTTAGATAATTAATTTAAGCCACTACGTGCTTCTGCACTCGCTTGTAGATAATCACTGTGTCGCCGCGCCGTGCCACTGGCATTGAGAATATTGAGATAATACTCGTATATGGCAATTTTCCTGCTTCTCATTGTGATTGGTTCAAATAACCATGAAATAACCATATTTTTTTAATATTTACGAGTTTTACAACCAAAATTTTTCACTGGTTTTTATATATTTACAATTTAATTAAATCAATTCGATACGAAAACGCGCAACGTTTTACCGTCGTGTGATTTCGCGGTGAATTTTGCCTCTTTACTGAAACCGGTAAAATAATATATACGAGATGTTATCAAAAAGAAAATACAAGGAAAACATTTAGAGAAATTCTGTGACTATAATATTGATTTAATAGGTATTCTTATGTAAGTAGGTACTTTACTCTTTTATGGTAAACGTACAAATAGAGTAAGTAATTGCTTTTCATTAGGCCTTTCGGTCATACTTTAAAAGAAATGTAACTAAGTTGGTTCGTAAATTGCATATTCTGTTAATTTGCATTGAATACGTTAGTAGAGTTTTAGTATAATGTTCAGTATAGTTCAATGTAAATAAAATAATCTATAAACAAACATATAGAGTGGATAATGACTCAGCTCGGAGCGCTGTGCTGTCCGTAATTTGTAGAGTTTACACAGTTTAGATAGTAACTAGACTAGAGTCCTGTTACGGAGATTGTGCTGCTGATAACCATGATAACAGGTATTGTAAACGATAGCACGTGTTCTATTTATTGTTATAAGTTTAATAGATGTATTTAAATTTTAATGAATCGATACGTATTATTATCTCATGTTATGAACACCTGTTTATTTCTTCCTACCTCTCAGTTTGTTATACACGCTTTAAAAGTAAAATTGTTTCGAGATCTTTTACAAACAGTTTCTTTAAACAATTTACTAATGAAACTTTCATATTTTGCATAACAACTTCATATGCTATATTATACCTAAAAGGTCAATAAAAATTAGGTTCACAAACACATACATAAATTTAAGTTATAATTTGGTAGAATTATATTCCTTGATTATCTAGCATAGCATAAGCTATAATGTACTTATCTAAATCATTTGTTTGTTTAGTTTTCTTTGTTAATATTTACAGTTTCAATACTTCTATTATTATTATTAAACTTTCTTACTTTTTTTTAACATATCAAGTAGCTTCTAAGTAGGTGTAAAATTTCGGTAGTTCATACTTAACGGAATAGCTCTACTTATCTATCAATTAAATCGCAGTACACACAAAATACGTCCGTTGCTATCTCGATTTACATTGGGGTCTCACGGCGTCTCGGCGTCCGTCCTAGTTTGTTGTGGGCCATTTTTATTGCATGTCTAATAAGTAGTTGTGAGTGCCCGTCATGGTTCACGATTTAATTGTCTTTATCTTTTTCCACAAACCTTTCAATGGACTTAATTCCAAATGAGTCTTGTAAATCAAACGGTCATTACAGTATTATAGACTTTTGCTAGCATTTGTGACAGGTTCATACATTAAATTTATTTTATCTTATTTTTGAGTAATGGGTCTTACCTATTTTTTATTTAATTAACCGAGAAAGTAATTGCTTCATTTTTGTTTAATTTCTGTGAGCTTGGTATTTTGTCTATATTATATTATTTGGTAGGCTATTCCATATATGAAGCTTAATTGAATAACATTTCTACTGGTGGATTATTGCGGATATTATTACTCTTTGTAGAAAACCTTCTGTCATTTGCGATCAAACCAGACGTCGGATTAGTTTCTATATCACATTTGATTACATCATTATATCTCCATATAATTTTACGACAATTTTTGAATCCAATCGTCGTGTGTGTCCGGAAGTGAGCTATCATTTTCCACGTAATGTTTCTTTTCCTTAAATCTTTTCTAAAATAAGGCGGAAGCTTGGAGAAGTCTAATCTTGAAATAATTGGCAGGTAAGTAACATTCTCCGTTTAATCTTGTCTTCACATTAAAATGGTTGTGAGAGTTTTGTTTGTCATCTCTGAATGTTATCAAAGTTCTATCATGGTTCCTACTTTAATTCATATGTGAACTTGTGTTGAGACAATCTTTTATATTTCAGATTACCGTCATTTACTACCACGGATGTACCGAGTCGTACTAATTCAAATTTCTTATTTGACGTCAATCATTTCAACACCATAATTACTATTTTGAATAGCTTTATAATGTGTGGACCTCTAGGTCAAGAGTTATTGGGCTTAATTACTCTCTAGTCACTATTAACACCAATAAAAGAATCGTCTTTTACTGAGACTTCTGCAGAGACTTGAATGCTATTTGCAGGCAATAAATGGATTCAGTTTAATCTTTCCTATTTTAGTCCAGCTTTGTTTACCAATAAGACGATTTATAGTGGTGATTGGTTGACGCATAAAGTTTATTAGCCGTGGTGATCTCTTGCTCCGAGACATTGTACTGTGGAGTACCCTGGCGACCCCTCGGTTAGCCTTTGTTCAGACCACATTACGCGCTCGGTTGAACGTTTGGACACACTTGCACCTCAATGGAGCGGCATGCGACACCATGCTTCATTGACTTCTCAACTTTTTGTCGCGCACTAATAAGACAGTTTCAGCTCGAATCTATACTTTATAATCAGATCGCGTGTTTTTCTGCCAATATCGAGCAAATAACTTTTCATTGTGAATGCAAGTTCTCTTTTGCGTAGTGTTGAGTAAAAAGGTTTTTGTATGAGGTTTGAGAAAAAGTAATGAAGTAGTTTCTATTCTTTAATTATAATTACAGATTGTGTGTATTTGGATTTTGTATTAGATGGTTTGTAGTAGTATCATTTAGCAGTTTAGAACCGTTTTATATTTTGTTCTGAACAAACTGAGTGAATAGACTGCGAGCTCTATATTAGATCACATCTGCGCTTCATCAAGTGACCGTGAGGTCTGAGCAGTAGGTCATTGAACATTCTAATGTAATCACACTGATCGTACTTTGAGATCAGCACCCTTAAAACATCATATTCATAAGTGCAATGCAAAGCTCCTGATGTTAATGGCCCACATGAAATATTAACACACAGAGCCTATTGTAAGCGTGATTACTAATTAATGATGTTAATTTTTGAATTTATTAAGACCAATCGTGGGCTGAGTTGACGTTACGCGGGTCCAAATACGGTAAACGTGCGACAAAAAGTTAAAATGTTACAGAACAAGGGAGGGTTTTAGGTGAGGTAGGACATTTTGTAAGGAGTAGTCCGTATGAGGAAGTACCTCCACCCTACAGAAGACCGCAGCCAAATAACACTGTGATGCAGTGTTGTGTTCCTGCTGGTGAGTAGGGTCGTCAGGCTCCAGAGGGGTCGCTATGCTGACAGCGGACAGGTCGGCAACGCGCTTGTGACATCTCCAGTGTTGCAGGCGTTCATAGGCTACGGTAACTACTTACCATCAGGTGGGCCGTACGCCTGTTTGCCTACTTAGTTGTATAAAAAAAAAAAACTGTCAAAAATTTCAAAACAGTATATTTGGTAAGGTATTCAACGACCGATCATCATATTCGACTCGTTGAGGATTCACTGAATTAAAACGCATGCATGCCACACAACAAGCGATTTTGTGAGCGTTTCAATTCTGACTCACATATTTACTAGGTAAATAACATCATATATTTTGTGCTGGATCTGGCGTCTAAGCTCATTATACTCTATTAGCTTGCATGCGTTTTCTTCAGACAGTTCAAAACGAGACGTCGCGGTCAAATGCGGCCATTATTCGCTGATCCGTGACCCCACGACCCGTGCTTGCGCTGAGTCATTCTTCCTGACCCTCTTCAAGGATTTGGGCCTCCTGTGACTAATACAGAAAAAAAAACCAACCATTGTTTGACCACGACGCCCTCATAACTCGCCGCTTTGCCACATCTCGAAGCCCAATTTTACGACGGCTTTAAGACATTTCAAACGTGATTGCTGGCGACTTTTACAGCTGGAATAAATACTGACGCGGCTTTCGATAATAAACTATGTTATTTACGATGTGTACTTTGGATAAACGAATTCATATTTTAATGACTAACGGGTCTTACCTATTTTTAATTTAGTTAACCTTCTACTAATTTATTTCATCTTATTTCACGGTGTTATAACATGTATAATTTACTAATGGACTTTGCAGCATTGAATTTAAACAATAAATTCGTTTCATAACCTATTCAAACACCAAACCGTTTGCACAACTCTATCCATGTAACTTATTTTCTGAATCCTCCTCCAGCACCTCTGGTTGGTAGCTAGTTTCGTCGTATTTTCTACTTATCAAAGCTGAATGTAGAGAAAATACAGTAATAATAGCCTTCATAGAATCGTGCTAACTCTATGAATGCCTATTTAAATGTATACCAGTCGTTTGTTTCCATTTGCTAATAACATGTAATCTGTGGCGCAACTAAGGAACAGCTTAATCTCGTCATCGGGTCCGTCTCGCCACGCCAAGATGTGTGGGAAACCCACCGGAGCAAGACGCTCGGTGGCTCGCAACCACAAATTAAAAATTATACAAAATGGAAACTTAAAAAAAAAGTGTACCAACGTGACGGAATAACAAAGAATGTGGTGTGATTAGTGACGAAAAGTTGACGGTATGCAGTACCTAATTAGTTCTCAATTGACAAATTAACATAAAGATCTTATTAAAGTGGGTAGAGGTGTTCGTCCCGACAAAGGAACACTTTCATTACAAAACAGTTGGTTGTACGAGTAACATATGTCACCATAACAGCCAATAACTGTAGGTAAAGACCTGTAGGTCGAGACCAAGCTTCACCCAGGTGGAGAACCTAAATGGAGTAGGAACCCGGACTCAATAAAAATAAATGTAGTGTAATGAAATACACTTCTGTAGAATCATTATTTTGTGTTTGCTCGTAACGATCTAATTACTGCACTTGAGGCGCTGGCCCGGTCAAAGGTAACTCGTATGAAAAGGACTATTCAGTACTACTGCCCTGTAATGAGGAAGGACATGGAGTAGGAAATATGAAACGCATAATTGTATTGTCTTGGGAGTCCTTTATTTGATACGCAGATTTTTTCCAATGGCTAATTTATTTATTGGAGCTGCTGGTTGAGCATAAAAAATAACTTTCTACGACTTATAATTATTTATATAAAGACAAAAGGATGAACATAGGTGTCATTTTGAAATGATGATGGCACTAGCCACTGAATTATTCGTTAGTAGTAACTTTGTCGAAAGTTACTACTAACGAATAATATAGTTAGTTAAACGGAAGTATAGTTAGTATAATAATTAGTTTATTTTTGTATATTTACAAAATCCAGTGAAAGGCCTCTAGTATGTTATGTGCAGACGTTGTCTAAAATAAAATGAATCTGTATCTAGATGCGAATTTTAGTAATTTTTGAAATAAATACGCACTATACAACTTAATCTAAATAAAATAAAATTGCTATACTTTGTTTTCTAAGTTTGGAATCGTCGAAGATAGGAACAATTTATTTTGAGGATTACTGTGGGAGCGCGGTTAAACCTCGCTTCCCTCTTACTTTGAAATGCATTTTATATTGCGGTCGCCAGCAAAACCCGCAACTATTGATTGATAATAAAAACTATAAATATCATTAGTTATAGATATTGCAATATCGATTTATGCACTTGAAGACATTGTAAAAAGCGAGTTTTATTTACTAAGTCACGGTATAACCCTTTTAATCACCAAATTTCATGATGAATGGGAAAGGTAGGTACTTTTACTTTAGGTTTTACTTACATTTATGGTTCTGTTGTTCTGATTTTTTTTATTGAAACAGATGAAATATAATTATCAACATCTGTGCCAGGGTTGTAGATGATTTAAGTGAATTCGAGCCGTTTTACTGAGAAGATAATTCTTAAGATCTTCTGTCTCCGAAAATTATGACATTGCCTCAATATTTCCCCGTCCACCGTTAGATAACTAACGAGTCTTGTCATCTTGACTCACTGGTCTAAGGCTTGTTGTTCCATATATCTCAAGTGTACCAGGCCATATCCGTAATAGTTTCCTAATAAGATATGGCTAGACTGGCAATGATCTTCCATGGTATGTTCCTCTTGCCACTTGAGTCATACTATGAGTGTAACTTTCTGTTGACATTGAATTTTACTTATAGTTTGTGGAGTTTGTGCTCTCTTTTGTCCTAGCTCTACTTTTTTCGCCAATATTTTTATCGCATCTCCGATCTTTTCCTGTTCACGCATACACTTCCGAAACGATTTATTTGCAAACATAGATCCAGTTTAATATTGAATCCTTCCTTCTCATCATAAATATAGGGATCTACACTTCTTTGTACCTGTCCGACTGGTAACGGATTGCATAAACAAAAGCATTCCTATAGAGGGACGAATCTAATCACATGTCTAAATATTACGCCTGATTGGAAATCATATCATAACATCGGGTTTTAGTGGGCCCGTGCTCGAGAAAATCTTGAGATGTCGCAGACGGATCCGCGAGCAACAGCTAGGTTTTTAGGTAGGTAAAATTGTATTTACAATCGATTTAGTAACAGAATATTTTTTTTTATTATTCTACGGTGCCCACGCCACATATTGATTCAAACAATAATTAAGAGAGGTAGGACATTTTGTAAGGAGTAGTCCGTCTGGGGAAGTACCTCCACCCTATAGAAAACCGCAGCCAAATAACACTGTGATGCAGTGTTTTATTCCTGCTGGTGAGTAGGGTCGCCAGGCTCCAGAGGGGTCGCTGTGCTGATAGCGGACAGGTCGGCAACGCGCTCGTAACATCTCCGGTGTTGCAGGCGTTCATAGGCTACGGTAACCACTCACCATCTGGTACGCCTGTTTGCCTACTTAGTTGTATAAAAAAAAACAAGAGCACACCGTCTCCCACGAGTGGATACACCCTGCGCAGGCGCCCGCGTCTGGACATACGACTCGCGATCGTCGTGAGAAAGCGTGGGCTGTCGCGGTTCATAGGTTTGTTCTCATTACAATAACACCGATAACTTTATTACACATGAGAAATATAAAGATTCAAGTTTTTAGACGTTTATCCACGAAAATCCTTTATGGAACATGTGACTCCCATGGAAAAAGCCCCGTGAACACCAAATAAATCAAAATCGAAAGCTGGAAAATCTCACATTTTTTATTTTTACACTGTTTTTCCTGAAAATCTTGACTTGAAAGAAGTTCTCTTATTTTTTTCTGAACAAGGGCTGTGTCGATGATTCATCTCGTATATTTGATTGTGTCCAGTGGGAAGCATTCCGGCACGCTCCCGTTTCTGATAGAGTCACGACCTTAATATTTCGAATTAGGTTAGGGAGACTATTGAATTGTACAATACCTATGAATTAGATTGTTGTGGCTACATATTAGCTATGTACCTCTAAATTTAATATAGACTCTATACGTTTAAGATATTAGCATCTGAATATGCATAAAACTTATAAACATAAAAGGAAGCAAAAACGTGTATCAATCGTCGACGAAAAAGGTAATCTCCAAACTGAATGATTATAAATTACATCAAACATGCATTGTTATTCTGTCGTATATAATAGTCGCATTTTCAAGTTTATCTGTTTGATAAAAGCTGCCTCGTCTAAAAGCCGGTTGTTTCAGATGTAGGCAAAAGATCCATAAAGCACGAAGACAAACCGGTCACAGAATTTGGAGAAATCTATAGATAGATAGATAGATAGATAGATCTTTATTCACAAAACATGGTACAATTATATTGGTGGTAACAATTAATTATTAGATTCACATGTTTGCCATATCAAGTGGCGTGCGAATACATAGTAGATTAAATGAACATTTTATGAAACGTAAGCCTAAAGAAACTATTAATAAAAATAAAAACAATCAAAGACAGTGATAAACAAAACAACTTGGCAATGTTTATAGTCAACAATGGTCCAAAAATTCATTGATACTATAGAATGTCCGTTCAAGCAACCAAGTTCTTAGACTCTTTTTAAATAAGTGAATCTCCAGCTGTTTTATTTCGTTTGGTAGTTTGTTATAGATTTTTACACACATATTATGAGGACAATTTGAGCATTTTTTAGATTTTGACATACTGTCTAATACGACCCTGTGAGGATTTCTTTGCGGTCTATTATTTAAGTCTGAAATGAAATGAAATGAAATGAAATGAAATGAAATGAAATGAAATGAAATGAAATGAAATGAAATGAAATGAAATGAAATGAAATGAAATTTTTTTGAATAAAGGTTTGCATGTGCACCTTGGAGGGACTCCACATATAGCCCTTACACATTTTTTCTGAGCAATAAATGCTTTAATATATTCCGTACTATAACCCCAGAGAACTATGCCGTAACGCAAAACAGATCCTACAAAAGCATGATACGATGTTATGGCAGTTTTCATGTCAGTAACCTTTTTGACTTGATAAAGTGCATAAACAAATTGATGGGTTCTCCTGGTTATTATCTCTAGTTGATTTTTCCAATTTAGGTCTTGATCAATTATCACGCCCAAAAATTTTGCACTTGGAACATTATTTATTTTATTAATATTTAATGTAAAGTTGCAATGTTGATGTTTCGAATTATTGAATTGAATGTAATTTGATTTGTTTAGATTTATATTTAAATTATTTTCACGCATCCATTGTAAAATTTCGTCAATTGTATCATTAATGTCTTTTTCATGTCTTCATCTATGTTTGTGCTATATGCGTGGTCCAGTTCCCCGGCCATCAATTATGTAAATCACATCGAGAAATATAAAAGATGTTATTTATAGCCGTGGAAATCTACTGGGACGTCTGTTAGAATATATGAAGTGATTTGAATATAAAACTTTATTTGTTTAGCCATCAATAATCGGCCTCCAACGGAGATTGTGAAATCAGATCACTTTCAAACCTACCAATTTATTTGCGCGTGCATTTAACTTTTAAGTAATGATAGCATAGTCGAGATTGTAATCGATTGCGTAAAATATAGAGCTGAGTAAGAGCTCCTATTGAAGGTTTTTCATAGATAATCCCACGAACAAATCCGGGCTTTGTTTACATGATTTAAACTTTTCTACGTTAGGAAATAGCGTGTTTACGGTTAAAGTAATAGGTAGTTAAATTATCGCCATAATTACTGACACGCAGTTCATTTACGGATCGGTTTTCTGAGTGGCGGGGTGTTTATGTTGATATTAAACCGTCGCGTCGGTAAGGCCTCGGACACGAAACCAGCGGGCGCGACAGGACAGCGCGAAGGCGCGGTAGCGGCGCGTTCGAAAGCATACAATGTAATAAATCCGTTCCAAAGCAGGGGCGCGACGGTAAACGGTGTACGTCGTATAGCTGATCCTGGACTCCGATGCAAACAGCACGCGCTCAAAAGAAGGTAAATGGAGTACATCGAAGCGCTGCTGCCAAGCATAGAGATTAGAAAGTCTTCATGTTAAGAGGTTTACATTGGCGTAGTGTTGTGTGTTTTCCTTTTATGTTACTTTTTAAAGAATAACGTTCAAAACCTATCGAAAAGAAACTCTGAATATTTTTTTGAACCCACACCAAGATATTATAAACCACACTATGTCGTTCGAGCGCCGCGCTATCTGCACGCTCTTCGATTAGTTCTACTAATCTGTGTTGCCGTTGCTTTCCACTCCGCCACCGCTACCGCTCCGTCATCGCCGACTTCAAAACCGAGGCCTACTAGTGGTTGGCGTGAGAATTTGCGGCAGTCAACACCCGCATGCTGCGACTGGTGCTGTTACTGGAAAGTTTACTAATCTGGGAACAATTGCTAGAACAATGGAGCCCACCTACTGGGCTCTGCTTATTGGAAATAAGCGTATCGACTCGGTAGTCGGTTGTCTCTATGTTAACGTGATTGGGATATTAACGGGTAAAACACAGCATAATTGTCAAATCTCCAAATAAGTCTTTGCTTTTGCTGCAACGAGACGAAACATAGTTAACTTAACGAATAAATTAAAATGTTTTCCTATGTACTTCAGGAAAATTGTGGCACCTTCTGTATCTAGCAAAAGCATTTGCATGATATACAAACAAGCATAATATTATTCCTGTTAAGAAATTTAGCCAATTCTGTATATTCTCAGAAGTCTATTAACAATATTGTAGCATAAAATTACCATATTTAACACTCTATACTCCACTTAACTCCTATTTGTATTCGATGGACACGTCAAGATATACCTTAGTATTTTATGTATGAACTCTAAGTAGGTGAATATCTAAATATTTCATGTGTGTGTGACGCCTTTTACCTAAGTTATGAATGAAAAATATATAAAACTTATTCTACATGAACGACTTACCTAAATATGTTTACTTTTTACATGTTTTATTTACAAAAAGAAAAAAGACTAGTTTAAGATTCCATTTTCATGTGGTGAACTAAGAACGGGAAAAAATAAACTTAAAAATTTTTGCACGTAATATTAAAGCGCCTGAGCAGTAAGCTTGCACAGTGAAGTGGTGGTAGCTTGCGTTTTTGCTACTTGTTGTAATGTAGGAGAACAAAATTTAAAACTTAATCTTTTACCTATCATTATTTTCATAAGATAAGTGCTCTTTTATCTGAGCTAAATACAAAACTATTCAAGTTGTCGATTTACATAAAATATTTTTTTTGTACCAAGTTCTATTTTAGATACTTATCAAAATATATTCTCCTTTCTAAAATCAATGAATATTGAAATTATTCAGTGGAGTACATTTAATCTAAACTAAGTTCAATAAAGTAAATTTGAGGAATGTACCTACGTCCTCAACTTAGGGTCCTTATAACAATACAAGATACTTAAAAAGTAGGTATTTTTTTTCTTTCTAAAATCTTTTCTAAACTCAATATGTTTTCATTTTTTTTAGTTACAATTCCTCATATTTAATAACTACACTTTAACGGTAAACTGCTTTTCGAAAGAAGTTAGCACTTCCTATTTTAGAACTCGTTCTCCTTTCTTTACTACGGCTTACTACAGAGTCAATAACACCATATAGATTTTCGAGCGAGCGATAATATGCTTTATGTTGTGATTTTAAAGTCTAATTTACTTTAGTCTAATGTCGAAAGGCTCCAAAAAACCTGAGACGAGAGATAGTAACTTGTAGACAAAGCTAGAACCGGTCAGACTCGTTCCTAAGGCTATCTTTGCAAATATATTATATACATATTACATACAAGCAAATGATTACCTTTGTGATCTACAAGAATAAAACACTATCAACTTTAATGATATGTTAAAGTTATAGGTGCAAGGATTATTCATGCACTAAAAACTCTGTTATGTATACTTTTATTTTAGGACTTTAAAAATCTACTTAAAGTTTTAAATATTTACTTATATAATTAAATCGTGAAAATTGGTTTAGTGCGATAAGCTACGGTAGCACAAAAAAATTATTACATATTCAGTTTCCAAAGCAGGATTGTAGATCATTATCTTTGCCTAAATAAGTGTTATATTATGGTTTGGTAACAGCTTCTCATCGAATTAAAAAGAAAGGATAAAAATTCTTTTTTTGTTTGTGCCAGGGACGAACGGCGAGCGTGAAATGAGATTATGTTACAAAAATGGAAGACTCAAAAGGTTTACTCAGAGAATGTTGTATACTATTAAATTATTAACTCAGATATAATTAGTGTTTCGAGTATAATAAGTTAAATATATGAAGAGTAAGAACAATGTTGTCTGTACGTCAGTTAATACACGTCTGTTAATTACACACCTCGATTGTACAATGTACATATGTGTTTCATTTGTAGAACATGCGTGACGTCACGTCTTTTTGTATGCAATCCCTTCTGCGTACTTTGGTGAGAGGAATGTGGATCAACGTAAGGTTTCTTGATCGGGGGGTAAAAAGCTGTGATGGAAATTATATTGTCTTGTTGGTTTTAATTGAACAAAATAATAATGACAGTTAATATGTACGATAACATAACTGTAAGTGCTGTCAGTGTTTGTAGGTATAAAATAAATAAACTCTTTAATCGCAACGTTTTTCTGCTTATATCCTCAGCCTATGGTTTCAGAGCTCAGAACTCGTTATGTTATTAAATATGAACAATTTAAACACAATACAAATTTTATTATTCTCTGTAATATTCACCTACTTTATCCAAATGATAGAATTCATGCTCTGGAGCAGCTCTAGAATGAAAGAAGATATTTCTCGTCTTTCATAATATAACAACAGCAGGTGATCATAAGCGTGTCGTCAACCCTCAGAGATTTAGTTTTAAACTTGTTATAATGAAACCTACAATTTGTGACTTAATATAAATAGGGTAACACCGCTTCTCACCTCGCACACAAATTATGGAGAGATCAGAACTGACACATTAGACAGTTAGGGATCTTAATTCTTGTAAATATGTATACTAAAATATTTATATTTTATCGTAAGAAATACAACATTACCTGTGATAAGATGATAACAATATACGCTTATATATTCATTCATTTATAAATTTAAGAGCTCTTGTTGGTGGAGTTTTTTCTATTCTTCTCTATCACTTGCCATTTTTTAATTTTTTAATACGATACGAAGTTATTTTCTCCTTTATTTGGTTTATGTGTGTCTTGGTCTACCTGGATCCCTTTTTTCTTTTATCTTTTCTTCTATTATGTTCCTCATAAAGTCGTCTTGTCGTATCAAATGTCCCAACATGTATCCTGTATTCCTGTTTTCAAACTCTTTTAAAATGCTCCTCCCTTCTCCTACTCTAATTAATACTTCTTCGTTTTAATACGTTCTATTCAGATTATATTTTTCCATTCTACTTTACTTTTTCTATAGTATCACAAAATTCAGAAATGGATATACTTCTGGTTTTAAAAAATAAGATAAAAGACAATGGTCTTGTTCGTAAAGAATTTAGAATGGTTTTTGTTTTGATTTATGTAAAATTAGACATACTTAACCGACACGCAATACAAACAAAAGTGTAATAGATGAAGCTTTTCTTTTGTACGCTCTTTACGTTGAGACTCTTATAACTAGAGCCAGAGCATAATTGGGCCGACAACCGCGTACGCAATTACTAAGGAATGAAAATAAGTAAAGGTTTCTTATAACAGCTTATTTTATTTGGTAGTTGCTGGAGCTCGGTCTGATTCATTTTCCCTGTGGTATTTTTATGACTATAAATAAATTACTAGAGTTTTCTAATGCATTCGTTTGAAATTAAATGAATAATCAATTAAAATAATAAATGCATTGACATAATTACAAAAGACGGTATCACATTTGTCGCCGAAATTTTCTGAGAATCATAAAACTAGGAATGTAAGCTAAGGTTTGTTGCATTCGCCAGTGATTAAAATACGACTAAGTTTATGATGAGTCTCGTCGTAAAACAATACGGATCTTATGCGAGTACTCGTAACACTTTCGTCGTACGGCGTACGTCGTAAGCAACATTGCACGTGCGCAGAGACAAAGGTAACTTGACACCATTGTGGTAGAGCATAGATTTATTATGTAACATACAATATATTGAAATAAGATTGATTAAAATTAAAATAGTTTAATTTAATGAATAACAATCGCGAAAACATAAGAAAAGATTGATTTATTCAAACTATAACAAACTAGCTGTACCGGCGAACTTCGTTCCACCTAACAGTCGATTCCTTAATTTTTTAGTTTTTTTAATGTGGTGGCATGCGAGGGAGCTGCGCGCGATACTGGACAGTACTTGGACATTGCAACATTACTTTATTTTTCTAAAATAAAAGAATTTTTCTAAAATAAATGTAGCCTAAGTTACTCCTTATTACACCAGCTACTTGCTAATAAAAGTCCCGTCAAAATCGGTCCAGCCATTTTAGAGATTAGCCGGAACAAACGACAGACAGACAAAAATAGTAAAAAAAAAATTTTGGTGCATGTACCGTATATATATTCATATGCATGTAGTAAAAAACGGTTATTTCAAAATTCTGTTTGTAATTTTATTTATATGTATAGATGTATAGATAATGAAACTCTTAATAAGTCTCTGCTAGACCCAAAGATTGGCTGTTAGATAATGCTTTTAGCATTAGGTCCGCCTATTGTGACACACAATTGTATATTTTGTACAATAAAGTTTAAATAAATAAATAATGTAAATGAAGGGGTTAAGCCGTGGTTTTTATCTACCCAGTCAACTATCAATTGGTGCAGAGAGAGTTTTAAGCAAAAGTAAGTGCGAAGATAGACTAATCACTTATATTTCATGATAAGTTTTCCATTTGAATATTTTCAGTCGTGGTCTAAGAATCAAAATAAAATACAAATAGACCAATCTTCATCACTTTTGAATTGTTTTTCTATCGATTGAAGTGCAATGTTTAGTGTTTAAAAATTAAATTTTCAGTTTTTTTATTCACTACATAATTTAAACCATCAAAAAAAATCTAAATCTATGATTTAAACCTTCCATAAACCTGAAACCATAGTTGAAACTTGGACGCTAAATTAAAATTATTTTTAAAAGCTTAGTCATTTAGATCACACAAATACCTTAAGCTGGATTATATTATAATTCGTGTTTCGAAATATTACTTTTAATGACAATAACTTTTTACTACATTTTAACTTCATTTGTTAATTATAAAAAAATCGAAGTAAAGATAAAAATTTATTAGATTTTTACACACTTTTTACATTCTGCCTGCATAAATGAAATCGCAAGGTGGTTTTTGACTGCCCCCATTTCGTTTTATTTCTCGATCATCCTAACATTGAAAAGCTCTCCCCTTGCTTTGGTAGGTTTTTTTCCTTGCGGCCACCTGCGCACAGCCAAAAAAAAAACACTAACTCAGGTAGACGGATTATTATATTCGGTTCAAATTTGGTCTCCTACACCTTATTCCACCATACAATGGATTAATTTTTAAGTTGTATGGTATGCTTTTTACTGATCGGTTTTATTTTATATTTACAGTAGTTGTGAGTTTGTAAGTATAAAACTATCCTTTAGAATTGGGAACAAATGGTTGGAAACTTGGGATTATACGGTTTTTGTCAATTGAAATGTTTTATTAAAATTTTGAATATATTCTGACTTTATTTAATACTAGCTGTTTCCCGCAGCTCCGCCTGCGTCAAAAAGTAGTCTATGTTTGACCCCGAGTCTTCAACTATATTCATTCATCAAAATTCGTTCAGCGATTTGGCCGCGAAAGCGTAACAGACAGACAGACAGACACACTTTAGCATTCATAATATTAGTATAGAAGTATGGATATTACTTATACATAAATTTAAAAAAAAAAGCATTTCAATATGATTTTTTTAAATTTACTTACATATAATAAATTTACTAAAAAAATAAATGGCTAGTCCGAACAGTGTTAAAAGAATAGAACATGGGATAAATTAATTTTTTTTTTTTTTTACTTACACTTGACTTATCAATTGAACTAATAATATCTGAGCTGTTTCAGCTTAACAAAGATAGGAACGCATGCATATTTATAACTAGGCGGAGTAAATATCTTGAATGTCAAATTGTGAAATGCTGATTGATATCAGATTGTCTGTGTTATTATATTAACATATACGACTGGAGATAAGAACACGTCGTATATCTCTGTATGGTATATTCTCAGCCATATTATTATTAATTCTATGGCCATACATATTGTTTAAGGTCATGTTAGATTTGTGTCCCAATACGATAAATTAAATTTCTCATACATCGTTTTCTTGTAGATCCCGTGCAGTCTCGTTTAAGCGAACCATGGGCTCCGAAGCCTGAATTAAGATGCACACGGGAATGCAAGGATGACGATGATGAGTACTTATGTACGAACGGGCTGATAGTGGATCATGAACATCACCTCTTTATTTAAGAAATTAAAAAAAACTGTTTTTTCACATTCTATTACTATCATAATCATAATTATAAAAGCATTATACTTATCCTTATTCCCATGATCCCGCGGGCAACGGAGTCCGACAAAATGGCCGTTCGGAAAGCCTCACTTGACCCTTTCGTAGAGCGAAGCAGTTGCCCTTCGTAGCCGCGGGCGGCGTTGGCGTCACTTAGTTCCATACTACGCCACCGGTAGCGTAGCGGCGCTAGCTTCGCAGGCTTGGCGCTACGTACGTTTCTCTCTACACTCCCACGTCCACCGCCTCATTGTGTAGTATTGTGTTGTGTTCACACGCGCGTGCGAAGTTTCAGTTTTTTTCACACGAACTAAGGACTTTCGCGATGAAAGCTGCATAGTGTTGTGATGAGAATCATGTTTTGGTGACAATTGACTGGATTTAAAATGACTAAAGCGAAGGCTACGCGGCACAGTGCACTCTACCACAGCGCGAAGGTAAGCCCTTCACTGTTGTACGCTTGTTTATTTACAAATTCAACTTCAATTTGAAGTTTTTTTCAATTAACATCTCAAACACAAACTGTGAGTCCTACTTTGCGATATTTGGCGAAATGAATTCACTGTAATGATCACGTAGCGTGTTATTTATGCTAATTTGTACTTTGTAAACAATGCATTATACTTTCGTTTTAGTTAGATGGTCGAAATGGTCTAGGTAATTGTATACGTATATGGAGATGTGGTATAATAAAATGTTCCCTCCTAAAATAGCCCGTAACCTGAGCGGGGCCTGTTCCTCCGTAGTCGTCGTGAATCTTGATCCCTCCTCTCCCGCGGCCCTCGGAGATATATTCAAAAAGAACGACCGCATGCTGTAGTATACGTGAAATAACCAAATAAAATCTATATTCATCATACATTTCAGATATAATATTACCTAATTATATAATAATACTGTAAAGAATAATATTGACGAAAAAGTACTATGTAAAAGTTGAATACGTGGTGGTTTATACCTTTTTTTTATATTTTAAAGGCTCAACATTTTAACATATTCTTACATATTCGGAAAATAATAACATACATGTAAATAGACTTATGTAAATTTAAAGTACATAAGGATAAAACAACCCTTAGACCCTGCAGACAAATTTCTCCTTTAAAGGGATTAGGCTTGCCGTTTGCTAATAGTACAATAAATAAGTAATAATATCAACAATGTTGATCGCGTTCTCTAAAATCCTTACATATACTACTCTTCGAAGCCGGGAGCAAAAGACATCAACGCTTCGCGAGCGAAAGGGAACACAAAATCGTCAAGTCGTACCTCTGCTTGTGCAAGCGAGACGGATGTCGCCTGTAGTAATTTTGTTTATAATTATGTGCCGGGATTTTGTATAGCTACAGGTAGTGGTCATTGCACGGATGGCCGAGCTCCCCTTTTCAAACGAGGGCGTAAGGGATGGCCTAACCTTGCGTTCTGTCCCTGTATGTGAAACTTAGGATAGCGTTTAACTTTAGGGTCTTTCGTTTCGGCCGGTGAGAGCTAATGATGCATAGACGGAACGATTCTTTTACTCATCCTTTTTACGAAAACATTCACTAAATTCAAATTGACTATTAACTAGAAATAGTTGTTAGCGTTTCGGACTATAATCACGGAGATTGTGGCGAAAATATTAAGTTGTAATTCATTTTTAATGAGAATATAGTTGTGATGTAAAAAGTAAATTAGCTGAGCGAGTGTTTCTGAGAAATTGAGCACACGCGGCAGGCTCCACTAGAGCTTATGACCGGTTCCGAGAGCTTGCGGTACTCGCCTCTACTCCTCACACCACTCCGAAGGCTTTTTGTGATTTGCCCTCCAGACCTCTTGCCGCGCAAAATCTCTTAATTGTATAGCCTATGTTTCGCCTCTTCCATGGCAAAACGGCATCTTGTTTCAAATGCTTAAAATAAATGAGTGTTTAAACTGGGATATCCTGTTTACTAATTATTATTAGATTATAAAAAAATCAGTGCCTTCAAGTTACTGAACCCTAGACTTACATTGATAATTTATTCGTCTATGGTAGTTTCATTGTTTGATTTATTAAACTTTTATGATAATGACTTCTTGGGTAATGTCTAGTTAGAGACTTTAAATTAGTTTATGTGTTGGTAAACAAGCTCTTTTTTTCAGAGTTTATATAACATAAAATCTATGCAGGCGTTTGTAGACATTTTACTTAGTCAATCGACAATTCAAACCTTTGATGGTTATGTGAAAACAACTAAAAATCTCAAAGGGTATGTGCTAGTAACATACTTTCGCCAACGTGTAGCAAAATTGAAAAAAAAAATGTACACATACCATCTATTCACATAGATTATACGTGTAATCAATCACATTGCATGTCTGTTTTCGTCAATCTATGAACATGCAACCTAGTACGAAAGACCTAGTTACACTGTCGCTAGCGTTAGGAAATATTTGATAACTTTTGTGCTATTTCAGCAGGGCAGGATTAAGGCACGAAATCTAAATATTTTCGTTCTAAGTTAAAATCATTCGTCTTCTTCAACTTCCCAGTTTAAATCTTTATCGTCAAATTTCCTTCACCTACTTCTGGGTATAAGTGTACCTCTATCTACGCTAATAATCTCTATCCTTAGGCTAAGTTTATTAAAATTCATCTCGTCGAATCGAAACGACTATTTCCTTACTCTCTTGAATCATCCTAATTTATTCTTTTATCCCTTAGACTTTCAAGAATTTTCAAGTCTTTAAAATCTCCAGAAAATTGGCGATGACCAATTCGAATTAGGTCTTGAGCAACACTTCTTAAATTACATTATCTCCTAATCGAGTGTGAGTTAATATTAATTAGAAGTCCGCGTCTGCCATTATCTTAGGGACCCCTAATGCCTGGTCCGGGCCTGCAAATCAATGTTGATGAACTCCATGCCATGATGTTAGTGATTGTATTTTGTAATTGACACCACTGTTTTGCCTGATAAGAGTGGATGTTGTTGGATGTTTTGTCCAGTGACTCAGCTTGCACGTGCTTATATGCGAAATAGATAATATTAGATGTTATTGCATATTTTTTCAGTGTCATCACTATCATAGTTTATGTTATGCAAGCAAATGGAAACAGTTACCTATATCTACGCTTTAATATAGCACGATATACTTTTACTTGTTTGAAGCATGAACTAAACCTTATGTGAAATATTGATTAGGCGAAAAATTATCCTCTGGTCCCGGGGTATAGTGGATCTAAGGGGACTGAGAGGAACAAATACATTATTTAATATTCCAAACGGAATTATTGATAGATTTGTTTTCACTTTTTGTTCCGCTTTGGTCTATTGGTGGATTTGTTCCTATTATTATTGTTTTAACCACACATGAATTTTGAAGAGTTTGTAATAATAAGTGTAAATTTCGTTACATTTTATATTAGCTTGTCAAGTGCATCATTTTGATTGGTCGTAGACTCGTAAATTATTAAAATGCGAGTCGTTTCCGTGGGGGAAGTGCACCAACTATAGTTTGATTCAAATTCATTTCCGTTGATATGTTCGCTGATAATAAACTTCGAGTAGAATGGAAGTTATTTGACAATTCATCCATGCTCTACCCATATTAAAAAGCGCACTCCTACTAAATATGGTACGAGTATATATAAAAACAGTATCACATTGTTCATCTTTTTATTTTTTATTTTTATTAATTACATATTTCTTAATGTTTAAATTTTAAATAGGTTATTTAAGCTTAGTCCATTTTGTAAATAAAATTAAAAGTATTAAATAAATTCCTTTAGATATTGTACCAACAAAATTTAAAAAAAAACAGTCAACAAGACATTTTATAAGTCGTTGACGTTACGTGAATAACTTCGTACATATTTTACTTTACTGTTTTTAACTAAAAATATTTCATTGCAGCATAGAAAATAGAATATTGCTGTGCTAATATAACTGTTTATTTTTAATAATTGAATAAAGCTATCGACATGCTTATTATCTAAGTAAGATACAAATGAGGAGGAAGGCAAACAACGAAAAAGTACAATCAGAAAGTACTCCTCTATTTTCAAAAGCTACGAAAATTGTCTTCATGTTTGATTACAAACGATAATGTTCTAAGGTTCCTAACATCACGCATATAAGCCACAGATTCAAACAAATTATAGACACAATAAATCGTGCGAGCTGCCTTCTTCCCACGCGGCCCAGGGGCCGTCAAATCGTGGTTTTTCTTCACATTACAAATTCAATATGTCCCATGCTTCACTGCCTCCCCTATTACACACACTTGCACAAAAACGTGTGTTAAATGATTCCTGTATCTCGGCGATGATAAAGAAATGCATTTAGCACTTGCCTTTTAGTTTAGATTTATAGCCTTCCGTCTGTAATTAGTTTTTGTACTTATTTGCTTTCGTGTTACAGCTGAGTGGGTTTAATGAAAGGAACATCTTGCTAGAAGTCGTACTTTGTTAATCGGTATCCATTTTTCTTATGCAAACTCAGTCTTTTTCTATTTATTGGTAAACTGGATGTAAAATACGTACAAATATTGGTTGACTGGAAGAGATCCCTATTTGGGATAAGTCCGCCTTTTGTTGTAACCTGTATTCTGATACTATGTTCTTTGTGTACAATAAAGATTTTTACATACATACATACATAAATATTAATAAAAAATCGTGATGGGTTCAGATTACACCAATCAATCGGCAAAAGCCATTGGCCTACTTTGTACTAGCACAAATCAAATTGTTACTACTAATTTTCAACTTCGTTCTATGTAATTTGCATTGATTTGAAACAATGGAACGAATTTTATGTTGGGTTCTACAAACATTTAGTGGCTTTTGCTTGTACGTGTAGAAGTAAGTACCTTTGAACCGTATTGCGAAGTCCCGTTACCCGCGGTCGCGGCCGTCACTTTAAGAAGGCTTCGACTGAGGTAATGAACTGGCTATCGTAAGCCTTCTAACTAAATTTTCGCGCACGTGCGCCTTTTTATAGTTTGTGGTAGCTAATGTGATTTGCGATTATATTTTACGAGCACACAACTTTAATGAAGTATAATTTCCAACTGTAAAATCTAAGTAGAGCTATTTAAATTTACCTTATGGTTTTGCTCATTATGTATGTATATGTCAAAATTGTTCAATGTATACCTGTTTACTTTAGCTAGAATGCATATTTCGTTAAATAAATAACACTAAAATTTTAACAACTTATTCCAATAGGTATACTTGCAAATGTCAGAGCAATTTGCGTTATCAAAAAGTAAATATTGAAAGTAACATTGTTCTCGAAATCGTCCCATTTTGTAACTTATCTCTCGCCCGTTTGGCCCCACTTCCATTAGCAAGAAACTTTATCTGTCTGTCACGAGCCCAAGTGAAAATAGGCCGTGTTTACATGGCTCTTGTCAGTCTAACGTTTAAAAAGTTGCGACTGCTCCAAAAAATATCGGTATTTAGTACCTTGAGATGTATTCTTTCTAGTGTGAACTTAGCCTTAGAACAGTCTGTTTGCCTTGTCTTTATTTGAACACTCAAAGCTTTTATAGAGTACAACGAAATCTTCACATATCTTCGGTGAAAAAAGTGAAAATTGTTTGTTTAAACAACCCGAGTTCTTTGTGTTGCAACATGACGTTTTTATGAAATGATTTTGATATTTTGCTGAAATACCTGTTGAAATAGTTATAAGCCATTGTTCTGTTTCATTAAATGTTGCTGTGTTGGTTTTGATATCTGTAAACGATCTCACGAGAGATCTCACAAAGTTTGAGCTAACGTAACTCAATACGTAACCAAAATTACGTAGCCGCAGGAGTGTCTGCTGTCTAGACCACGTTTTGTTCTGAAAATGATATGATCTTAATATATAAATACAATTACTTTAAACACTCAATGTCGTTAATGTCCATTAAAGCAAATTCTTCAAACTCAAATAAAGAACACAGTTAGAGAGAGAATTTTTAAATTTATACTCATTAGTATAGATATAAGCAATTCTGTAGTATAGACTTAAAAATTCATTTAAATTTGTAGAATTTTATAGAAAAGTAATAAAGGACTGAGTGCGGTGGTAAAAGAAGTATAATTAACTTAAAGTTGGATTTCTTTTTGCGATGCTTACTGATTTCTTTGCTTCTTCTTCACTCTGCTGGTGGATTAAAGGATACTGATAAAATTACATCTCTTTTCATAAACATTTTCTGAACATACAACTTTACTCTATTATTTATTTTAAGTCATATCACCGCACTAAACCTTAGTTCTCTGCACTTTACATCCATATCTATCTCCTATGTAAATGCATTAGACATCTACTTGAAAATTCTAAAGAAACACTGTCTCTAACAGTACAGTACGTGTCTGTACCCAAAATCAGTACTCGTTTACTTACGAACGCTTTAACATGATGATAATTTGTAGAAATTTATACTCTCTGTCTTAAGGAATAGAGTTTAAAAATGTAATATTGTTTGTTTGCTAGTATTAGGTTGCAATGCTACCGGCGACGACGTGCTTTGCTTGTGAACAGCATCTGTCGTCTTTCCGCTTTGAATTTCCTATGCATTGTTTCTTTACATGGCTACACATCCTACATATAAGATTAAAATTTCAAATTCAGAAAATTCCATTCCTTTTGCCCTTACATGCTGGCTGGTGTATATGAAAGTGTTTTGGTAATCTTTTATCCTACGAGATTTAAAAATTCTTCTTTCTTTTCAGCCTTTCTTTACCGAAGAATTGGTGTAGGTCTCCTTCAGACTCCTCCATCTCTCTCTCTCCTGGGCAGTGAGAATCTAGTTGCTGCCCACTATCTTTTTGTTGTCGAAAATTATTAAGCTAAAATAATTGACCTAATTTCATTCTTTAATTTTAGAATATTCTTAGTAAGATAGAAATTAAGTAAAGATGACTATATAAATGATACACAGATGTTTGATAACTTTTTCCAAACCATCGGCATAGATAATCGCTATAAAACAATGATAAAAATTAAAATAAAACGAGATAGAGCATCATTGTTAGCCGACCATCTGCCGAGAACCAGTCCCTACACCTGCGCGGGCGCCGAAAACCCTCGCGAAAAACTGCGAGCTGCTTGCAAATGTACAGGTGGAGATCGCATAGTCATGTCTACTAAATTTGCAGTCTGATATCCCTGTATGAAATAGCTGTTATGTTTCATAGCTATTTTAATCGAACTTATAAGGAATATGCATGTGTTTTGTTAAACAACTTTAATTAAAATACAGTGTGTTGTGCAAGCTAAAGAGGCTTATTCGATTTTTTTAAATTATGCTTCGAATTATGTTTTTTTTAATTTCTAGCACAATAGGCTACTTAACTGTATTCATACTTGGTTAATATTGTTACACTTAACAAAATATACACTAAAAAGTAACCGATTCTGAAAACAACAACAAAATTGGTTGTTAATTAAGGCAGTAATTCGATTTTAAAGTTTTCTCTAGAAGAAAAGTGGGAGCGTGGCGGGGACGTCTTGCTATCCCTTTTGTACGCACGAAACAGAGTGGCAGTGACGTCACAGCTCACACAGTGCATCCTTTTCTTGTTTTTTGACAGTTTCCCCTTCCACCGAATTTCAAAGGCTTATAACTTATTTATTTTTGAACGGATTACAAAAAATCTTTTATTATTCTGTTTCTGGAAAAAAAAAAATTGATATGAAAGAAAAAATAAAAATCAGTAGAATACCCAATTGCAAATTGTGTTCAGCGATTCAGCTTAAGCAATAAACTTATATATTGGTTATAAGTTAAAATATAACAGCTCAACTATGGGCTCATCTGCCATGAATCTGCGCCAAGATCAATGTCTAATAGACATTCATGGTATAGATAAGAATAATATTAAAAAGAGTGCAGTGGGCGGCGTCAGAGGCTTCGCAGGAAATGTGTTGGCGTTACGCGGTCATTATGTGCAACCGATAGGTGTTTCACCTACGTCCGTACATACGTATGAACAAACATGATTTTGAATGTTTGGATATAATCGAGCCGTTATTGTGTCCATTTGTACAAGATTATTTGAATTTGTTACGTCACTGGATGTAGTGGGATTTGATCTCGAGTACCGTCCATGTCGTAATTCTCGTATGTTTTGATATTTTTGTCTATTTTGTGGTCTGCTTCCCAAAGACATTCAATTTTCTTAGATTCTTCTGTGTCTTCTAATTCTTCTAATTTTATTTCAAATGTAAATTAAAGATACAATCTTTTGTGTGTGTTAGAGGTCACTAGAGTCAGATATTTGCAGATTCCTCATAGCTTTTAATTAAACAAAATTACAAACTGTAGTATAAAGGGCATGTTCACTATGCCACTCATTAATAAAACAAATTAGTTATACAGAGGCAAAAGCACACTGGGCTTCTTAGCTGTACACTCCGAAAGAACATCCATCACACACAACTCTATAATAATTTAGGTCTTATTATGTATAATTTTCAGTCAATGCGTCATAAGCTTGCGTTGACATAACCATCCCTTCACCACATCCAGTTTTTTGCGACGTCAGTCGGCCGCCACCTGACGCGGACGCCGCGTGCTCAAAGATGCCATCATATTCTACAATTGCCATGTGGTTGACGCTGGTTGACGATTAATTTCACTTATTTATGGGCATATTTTGCCGCGATATTGACATGTGGTCCCCATTGTGATCCAAGATAACTTTCAATGCATATAAAAATGTCTGTTTGAAATTTTGAACATTAAATAGGTTTTATAATCATTTAATTTATTATCTTACTGATAAGAATACTGTATTTATGAAAGTGTTAATGTAGGAATTTCTGAACGAACTCCGCAATCCCCTAGAGTTTGAGTTTTAGCCATGCAATTTTTCTACCTTCATTGATAGAAACGAGACATACTCATGTTGGTACATTTTGACTTCCTTTACATTTTTTTTTTCAAATTAAGAATTTAAATTGTTTTGCATGCAATTCATAATAGGTACTTAAAAAAGATAATATTCAATCAAAAAATTTAATACTTTGAATTAAAAATTTTAATCCGTTTTCTTTCCATGCGGCAATGATATGTATAGGCATAATTGTATGCATATTTACTAGCAGCGTCGATACTATAATATATTATGTGCCAGCAGGTTTCCAGTTATAGACTCAATTAGGTTTCCTAGGGTAGAAAAATTCAGCTGAATACAGTTGCGTCGCAAAACAGCTGCCTAGGCCATGTGCCTGACTATTGGCTATTCTAAATTGTATATTTTAGTAATGCTTGATCAATGTTTTAATACATTTTGCAGCTGCATATCGTGCTGTCAGTATTAAAAATAAACTTTAGCTAGAAATGTATTTTCCTATTCACTGTTAAAAGGATAATATGTGACTTCAATGTGTTTCTGTTTTATAATTTTAATCTCGATAATTTAATCCATTTTAATATTTATTTCTTTATAAGAACAAAAAAATATATATTAAACATCGTTTCAAACAGTAACTAAAAACAATAAAACATTTTTACCTAATTTAATAACAGCACAATCTTCTTTTTTACCGATGTTTTTGATGTTCGATTACTGCATGATTACTAACTTACAAAAAAAAAAAAAATTAAGGGAAAATATACAAGAGTATAAATGAGTACGAAGGTTTTAATGGTGCTTAAACACTGTCAAAAACCACCATATAAGTATCATTAACATAGTTTACACCAAAATCATTGTCACCTGTATCCTTTGCCCCAGTTAATATTAATGAAGCACAATAATCGACAGCTTTAATGAACTTTATCCTCCTTGCAGGTGCTTTGGCATCTGGACGTGTTTCGGCGCAGCTTCCGAGAGCTTTCGACCCATGCCTGCCTCGGACCTTCTTCGGCCTGTATTTTTTGCGCACTCAAGGTAAGTGCAAGTAATTACTGGTCTATTTTCAGATGTACACCTGACAACTTGACAATTTATGTAGTAAACACGATTAAGGCGATGTTTTACTTTTTACAGTGTGTTCACGTAGACATAAGTACTCTAAACTTATTCGTACCTTTAACAGAAGTGCTTGCTAGTGCTATTTTATTTTCTATACATGAATGTATTTCAACCGCTAACTAAATTTTTTTTTATTAAAAGTGTCTTTATAACTACAGTTACAAATTGAACTTGGCAATTATTTAAAAAATAAATTCATAAAAATTTCACGAGACGATGTCAATTTAAAAAAATTAAATTAAAGTTTCTCGCATTGTATTTAAACGATAGAATATAATTTCGTCCTCATAACAACATCTTTCTATGTCTTTTACTAAAACAGCCTTAGAAATTTACTTAAGTAATCTAAGAAAAGCATTTTAGTTAACCTTTAACGGTAAATTGGGACTTTTATTGTTTCTATTATTTTCATGATGGTCGAGGGTCTCTACTCTCTATGTATTTTGTATCCATATCACCTTATCTTTTCTAAAAAAATAAACAATAACTAAAAACAACGTATACTAAATCGCTGCACATTCCTTGTAAATCTGCCTGGAACAATAGGATTTGACAACAATCCGTTGACCGGTCCTATCGGCCGACGACGCGCGACGCCGCCCGCGGCTGTCAAAATATTATATTGCAGAAGGATAACTTAGGATTACACATTGATGATGATGACCCGGCAAAACAAAAGAAAATCCATTGTTTGTCATCCATCGGCAAATTCGGCGATCAATTTGATAATGACGGGTAGAGAATGTGACTTCCAAATCCGTTTACCTAATGTGTACACGGACTAAATCGCGTTTTGTCTCAATGTTATTTTTATTCGCTTTATGTTGGACTATTAAGCACATAGAACAAAATCCGTGATCATGGAACAGTGAAGTTGTTTAAATAAATAACGTGCTTACTTCACTTCAATAGAGTTTTAGTGGTTTTATAGATTCGATGTCCATTAGAAGTAACAAGTAACTAAACTGTTAAATCGTTTACTAATATCTCAATTCATATAAAAAAGAATTGGTGTTTGCTGCTGACATATAATGTTTATATGTATATGTAGTATAAATAATATTTGAAAATTTGCATCATATAATTTCAAGCTTACCGATAATGCCACGAAATCCATCTCTGTAGCCATTAGAGTATTTTTATGTGAGAGTTCCGTACTGTCGCTATTAGTGACGCCACAAAGAGAAAGAACAAGGGTGACCTCGGCCGGGCCAGCATAATACGTGACCTTTTGAACAATGGTCGCTGTTCAGCCGTATTCAAATCCCAGGCGACCGGCTTTTGACACGTCCCGAGATGAATAAGCATACTTATGAACATCCATAGCAAAAGTAAATTTTTGGAACTGCGTCAGTTTTTCTATAAATAAATCGTGGTAGTCGTCTATATGCGTTTTTCAAGAGGAAATCAAAATCATTGGTGTTAATAATATAATCTGTATATTCATTCGAAATGTATTATATCCAAAAATAAGCTAAATAATATTACCCTTTAGAAGAATATTTCGAAATGTGGGACAAATCACATCAAAATCTGTTGCTGGTTTTTTAATGTGACGTGTAGGAATATAGACAAAAATAGAGACTTTATTTGAAACTATTCATTGAAACTGATTAAGTACTTAAATATACAAAGCAAAGCGGGTAACTGTGAGCTTCAGAGAGTCATTAAGTTTAGCTCGTGGCTACACACACTAATTCGCTGTATCGCCTTGTAACTATTTAACTGCTCGCGTAAATAGAACCCAAGAGTTCTTTGTAAAAGCAATTACTAGGAAAATGGTTGTCTTAAAATAGCTACTTTATTACGCGATCGGAGGCGAGATTCACGGGCATACGACTTTAATCTACCGGATAGACTGGTTCTGGAGAATAGGACAGGTCGGCCTGGCTTCGTGATTTAGCAAACTAGCTGCGAAACAAACCTACCTGGCCATAGACCGGAGTTGAAGTCACGTAGGACACGAAGCCTTTGTTATTTTTGAATCGCTCTGATTTTTAAATTACTATGTATCTCTACCTCCATGAGTAAAATATAATTGAAATCAAAATAAAATGTTATAAAAAACAAACAAGCACACAAGTTTGTGATAGGACATAGGATAAGATCTATATAACAGGTCACACATTAAATTCCAAGTCACTTAAGCCAGTAATAAAAAGAATCCAATTATCTCAATAAGCATTTGGTTCCAAAATCAAAAGACTCGTTGGTATCATAACGACTTTCTATTCGAAACAATCTATGGTCTCATAAACGGGGCACTGCGCCGGCGCACGTGTCTTTACGATGCCTTATCAAAAACCAGTTTGGAGTTGGCGCGTTTTCCAACCAATCACAGGCCGGCTTGCGGGCGCGTAAGTTCGTGGAACCCTTGTCCTCGAATGCTATTGGTCGGCAGTTGTAGTACTACTGTATACTACTTTGATGTCGTGAGTTCGTGACTTCAATCGTGAAAACTTTAAGTTGGTTTATATATATGTACACAATGGTTGCTGATTTGGTGTTTGTTAATCTGCTAACTATTGTTATTTTGCAATTGTGATGTATATTGTCTGCTATTTATTCAAAGCGTTAAAAATTTTGCTCGTTGCTTGTTGATTTATCTAGTCGTAATATGGATCATATTAATGTCAAAAAGTCAAAATATTTAGACAATGTAACAAAGCGAAGATATTTTTCAGATAATCGTACCAAAATATGTATCATAATCAAATGATGTATGAAAATATATGCCACATAATCCAATGGCAAAAGTTCATATGAATGCACAATTATTATTCTAGGTGAAATTTTACATTTGCCATTGAAACAACTCGGTCTGCAAGCAAGCTTTACACTAAATATGGACTTCACTGCTGCCATCCAGCGGTGAAAGCCAGAAACACATTCATGTTCTTCGTGTATACGTAGTGGGCATTCGTTTAGTAATTTTGAGACATTGTCAGACTATTTCCTCTCATATATTCTGCAGGTAATTTGTTTCAAATACTAGTACTAATAGTTAGAACAGTTAGAGTTAAAGCCCTGGGTGCCGGGAGTAACGCTCCGCCGTTTAAAATCGAATTTGTTTTGCGGAGTTCCGGCGGCGCATCAAAGTTAGCTGCCGACAGCCAATTAAGAGGTGGCTTTCGTTTTCTGCTCGAATTAGTGATAAATAAGAAACAAAAAATAAAGAAATGCACTGACGGAATTACATTTTATGCTGAACTGAAATATATCTCTCCAGAGACATTTAACTTAGCTCAATATTACCGAGCGCTAGATTAAATATAAAGACTGAAACGAAAATAGAAATTTGTGTCTACCATTGCGGGGTTGTACTAGATCCTGGCTGGCTAATAAGTAATTTCATTCTGTGTTCGTAGTGTAGCATTACGGTTTTTTCCTACCCACTGCTATATGCACTCACACATGTATTTATTTGAAGTTGACTTTACTATATTTTTCCTAAATACCATTAGGTTGTCTAAGATATAGAAATACTTTGGGATAAATTAATTAATATTTTAACTTAATTTTCTATTTAAAAAAAATGGACCCAGAAAATATGTCACTTTCCTTATAACCTGAAACCATTAAGTAATCATTGATAGATTATAATAAAGATTCATTAAATGGTTACCTCTGTAGTCTCATTAATTGCTGGCATTAGTTGCCAAGTCGCCAACCTGCGCAAGTTCCGGAAGAGCGAGCGACAAATTGAGAGGTTCACTAAAGTATAATAAACTTTGAGACACGGTCCAAGTGGTGTGTCTACAATTGAATTTGTTGAAACGAAGCATCGCAAATATTTGATGACTGATTATTACCCTCCACTAATTCTGTCAGCGATTTTTTACTCTTTTAGTTAGATGCTATTATTTTAAGAAAAGAAATACGATTAAGGATTCTAAAATTAGAATACCTGTTATTTAACGTGTTTGCGTTAAGTAACAGGTTAAGTATTTTATAAGTACCAATACTTATAAAATAGTAGTAATTATTAATTATATAATTAGATCGTAAGATTCTGAATCATGTTTGTAAAATTTGTAGATAAATCATTTGTGCCATACAATCGTGACTCTACTTATACTTCAGCCGCAAGCGTTTGAAGCTAGCGATCAAAATTCATAAAAGAGGTGCTGTTTCTGTACGATTTTATGTTAACCAACAAACTTTAAGATCCATTTTATATTATTAAGTAAATACTTTGTATTACTTTAGATAAAACGTACAGTAGAAAGTACAAAGAAGATAGACAATGCTCTTGCATGCTCGTATCAAGCGCTAATTAAAACTTTTACTTCGGATCTACTTTTCTAAGCGTGTGATGGTTTACTGAAACTGCAGTATTTACATTTAAATTTTAAAAATCATTGCTGAAGATTTGCTGCTACCTCTGCTAATATTAGGACAAGATCATAGATCTACGTCATTATCTGCCAACTTGTGCTAATGTTGACTTAAAGCAACCAAATACTTATTGACACATTACTGACGTGTTTTTATTGATTAATAGTCTTCTTGGTTAACAATTAGCAGCTCGAATAAATATCTAATACTTGTGTAGGGGCCACTTACACGCAATATTAAAATATAAATTGAAAAAGGCCGCTGAAAACATTTTGGTCAGTTTTTAGGATCGACATAATTAGAAATGCGAGCGCCTAGACCCATAATAAATTAATGTAGCTGTATCTCCCAATTTAGTTACACCATTAAATGCGTTTAAACCTATTCAAGTCATAGAGCCTTTTGCTTATTCTTAGGTATTTCCTGTCTGAAACTCATTTTTACTGGCAAACTTTTGTCAAACAATGTATATTATCTTTCGCGGTCCGTATTCTTGAATCACAACGCAATCTTATAAAAATAAATTATTTTCAATTGAGTAAAAACTACTAGTGATCATTTAAAACGAACTGTGAAACGAACTACCTATATTTGTGACATATTTTTGCTCAGGTATAGAATCTATTGGAATTAGGCACGTCTCCAGTAACTGTGTCACTCGGAACGTGCCTGCGGACTCGTGCGAAATTACAACATTGACTTGTTTCTAATACACACCTTTGTAATGTCTTTGTAAATAGTTTAAATGTAATAATATGTCTATTTTACACTGTAATAACATCAATAACTTTTTGTTTGTGTTTGACTGCAAGTGAAACATTACATTTTTCAGTTTTTTAATAGTTATCTGAAATCTATGAAAACACACAGCATACTATTCTCGAGGAGCTCGTTAGTCGAGCGAGACCCGCGTATCCGTAGCGAATGCGCGTGTCAAGCGACGAGCCATTTAGTGGCATTTTCCATCTTGAGCTCCTCCGTGCTTCGGAAGACACGTTAAGCCGTTGGTTCCGGTTGTTGTTGATAGATAGCAGTCGTTAGGCTGTGTCAGATGCCTTGGGGCAGCCTGAAAAATTCTGACAGTGTTGGCTACTAACACACCTCGGGTCATGTTCCTGTGGGTCTAGTTTACCTGTAAAAAGGGTTGCGGAGGTCAGACGGCAGTCGCTCCATTGTAATAACCACTTCCGTCAAATCTAGTACCATGACTTACAGCGTACCCTAGGCTTCGAAGCGTAAACTGACGACGCAACTAGGAATATAAGCTAGGATGATGATGACATGGCATACTATTCTAATTTAATAATAGTGGTGCAAAAACTAGATATTTATAATTTAAATCGCGAGAAGTCCATTGCTGGCAAAGGGCCTAACGGTAGATCTTCAATCTAACATAAAATTTTATGCCAAAATTAGTGTCTATGGAGCAGCCTCTACCTTTACCTTTAGATTCTCTTGACGCAGACGCTAGCGACGACGTTAACAATTTTGTATGGCACAACTGTACAGCGGCCCTGGTGAATAGTAAGGTAACTAAGAAATTCCATATAAAATCTTAACGCAGTCGCTAGCGTCTGGGTTAGTAAAATATCATAGTAGAGGCACGGCTCTGTGATTAATGGACTTACAAATGAATCCTAAAATAAATATAAATCCAATATATTTTCTAATTAATAGTAGTTTAGCATACTCCCAGCACAAATTAGTACATTCTTGCACATTTGTATAAACCGCTATTTACCTCGGTATTCTAGACTGCAATTGGTAAACTTATTTGCAATAATGAACACGTTTATTTATGTATTTATAATTTCTACAACTTACATTTAATAACTATGTATTACTGATGGGAACCGTAGTTTTCTTACAGTAGTAGTATAGATTTTTATGCCGTTATATGGAGAAATGGACAACATAGGTACACATTTATAGAAACAAAATAGGTAGGTATAGAGTCGACTCTTGTCTTTTTACTGTTTTAAGAGTACAATTCCATGAATTTTCCTACACTTAAACGATAAACCTACGCATATTATATGAGTATCTAATCACTTTCATCAAATCATCAGACTCATTAGCTCGACGGTCCCCTGAGACGACCATTTAAAACGGGACCCATCTTATGCTATTAAGTATAATATGAACTTGATGATATCTTCAACATAAAATTACAGCTAGGACCAAAACCTAATTTTTATTCTAGACAAATCTAGAAATATTTTAGATTGGAAATTTCAGGAGCCCTATTTTTTTAAATGTATGACATATATGTCGCATGAAAATCGTTTGATATCGAACAAAATGTTTCGACTCACCGATTTTGCGTAAGTCACTCTTTTCAAAAATAGCATTCGAGTACTGAAAAAACTCGTAGCTTTAACTTGTGCTCTAATAATTCCCTTAAAATCCACTAGATGGCGGCACTTGTACTTTAAAATATCTCTCAGTCGCAACCTAAAGAGAATCAAAACAAAATCAAGAGGTGTTATATAAGGCTGACCTTAATAAATAACTATCCGTAACAAAATAACGTACTAATAAGGCAATAAATGCGTATATCGTCAATTGATCGTTTCGTCTTTCATGGATTTTTGACACGCAACTTTTAGTGACCACCAAATTAGTGAGAAAACAGAATTGGTGCAGTGTGCACTCTGATCAATATGCGACGAATAACCAAAGACCATTGGCCTAATTATATGTTGTAAATACGAGCACCATATATGGCACCATCATATTATTTACAATTTCTAGGGTTATTCCCAAGCGATCGTAAATTTGTACATTAACTCGTAAATTCGTAATCCGTAGATTGTTTAATTTTGTAGTACCGTTGTTCCTTCCCAGGTTGAGTGGTACAGTATAAAACAAACTTAGTATATACGTGGGGCGCACTATAAGTTTCCGAATTAATATGAAAAAATACTATTAAAGGTACAAAATTAATTTATTGTTTTTCAAAATAATCTCCCTTGGCGTCTATGCACTTTTTCATTCGATGAAACCAGTTTTGAAAACTTTTGTGCCACTCCTCTGTGGTGACCTCTGAAACGTGTTTTTCATACTCCTCGACAGCCTCTTCTGGTGATGAAAATAGTTGACCGCTTAATTGGTTCTTAATTTTTGGGAACAGAAAAAAGTCACAAGGTGCCAGGTCGGGACTGTATGCAGGATGACTCATGAGTTCTACATTTTTCGCCTTCAAAAAGTCGTTTGTCTATCTGGCCGTGTGAGAACTAGCATTGTCGTGGTGCAGGATGATACGGCGTTTACGGTTATTTTTACGGAGTTCGTCAATAACTTCCGGCAAACAAATGGTCGTGTACCAGTCACTATTCACTGTACGACGATTCTCTAAAGCAACAGTAGCCACGTGTCCAGTTTTATTAAAAAAGAAGCAATCATCCGCTTAGATGCACTTTTCACGCGCGCCACTTCGGTTGGTTTCGGCTCATCTTGAAAGACCCATACGCTCGATTGCTGCTTTGTTTTGGGATCGTAGCAATTAATCCATATTTCGTCACCTGTTACTATGTCCCACACCAAATTTGACGCACCTTCGTTGAATCTGGTAAGCATGGCACTGCACCAAGTGACGCGGTCCGTTTTTTGAGCCTCGGTCAAGTTGTGTGGGATCCACCGCGAGCACAGCTTTCTCACACCCAAATGTTTGTGTAGGATTAATTGTATTTGACTCATGCCTATTTCTAAGGATGCGCGAATTTCATGGTAGGTCACATGCCTGTCTGTTTCAATCATACGGCGCACAGCATTGATGTTTTTGTTGGTCACAGCGGTGGACGGCCGACCATCGCGAGATTCGTCACTGAGATTGATACGACCACGCTTGAATTCTGCAAACCAGCTATAAACAGTTGTCTTGCATGGTGCTTCATTGCCAAAAGCTGTTTCAAGCCGAGCGATGCTCTGTTGATCTGTCAAATTACACTTGAAATCGTAGAAAATCATACTACGAAAATTTTCCCGAGTTAAATCCATGTTGATGCAGACACACAATTTTTTAAATGGCGCCACAAGGTAAAAACAAAAGACAGTCAGATGAAACAAACTGCATTCTACAGCCAAAGAGTTCTATTTTCAAATGTTGCAATAAATTTTCAAATATTGTTTATGTAAGTGGCCAGTTCCGGAAACTTACAGTGCGCCCTATATATTTCAGAACACTTGTAAGTAAAGGAACAATTTATGTAGAGTTGGATTCGAAGGGTATTTTTTCTGTTCTCCTTTTAATTTGTAACATAAATTCGATATCAATCCATATTTTTCAATGTTAAAGCCTTAAAGCATGGTTCAGTGGGATGTTTAAAAGCTATAAGTATTGGAAGATCACGCGGCGAGCGAGACGTGGCGCACGCGCAGCTGCAGGACCGGTTGCTCTCCTCTGTACCAAAGTTAAGTTTGTCATTGCGTTCGGTACTGTAAATATTCAATATGTTTATTGGATTATTTTTTTTTTTTTATAATTTCTTGCTCATTTTAAAAGAAAAGTCGATTTAACTAGGACAACAGTGTACTTATCTTCAAATATTTTGTCATAAATATGAAAAAGGAAATATTCTTTCATTGTTTTTAAAATCATAACCCTATATTGTACAACAATGATTATAACTTGAAAAATATCCTCCATATCCTTTATTTCAAAGTTTGCCCGTATTCGTCCATGAATCTTCGCTGTTATTCTAAAAAATAATGGTTTACCCACAGTGCACATCCTGTGCATTGTATGCACTTATGCAACAACAATGGCACTTGTTTGTACAAATCAACTTTGTCGAAATGGTTGTGCCATCTCCAATGTTCCCATAAAATTCGATTAAAATACACTTCGCTTGGGCCAATAATGTCTTTGTACTTATAAGAAGATATATGCCATCGTTATAAATGTTCCATTCTACGCACACAGCTCGAATTTAAGTTCCAGTTTTACTACAACTCATTTTACAAATTACAGTTCAAAAACATATTTAGTTAAACATACTCAATACTACTTGAATATTAACTGTTTTATTCGCGTTGTTAAATACAGAAAACACAAAATGATGATGATTTTCTTAGGTATTAGATGACTTTGTACATGACGGATAAGTATACTTGTATGTAATCTTTAACCTATTTGAGGACGAAGAAACTGCCACGCCGATTGCCGATTTCATCTGCACAGGAGTGCTATTTGAAAGTGGTGACTCACGCCAAATCGGCGAGCCGAATAATTTTTGTTTGATATTTATATATATTATATGAAAATCGAAGGTTTTTTTGTTCGATATCGAACGATTTTCATTTTTTTTTTTTTTTTTGTTTATTCTCAATGTAGGATATAAATATCACTTATTGACGTCAATTTACTTATATTAAGTTTACCACCACTATTTTTACACCACATTAGACATATATGTCATACATTTTAAAAATAAGGCTCCTGATTATGTCAAAAGTATTATTAGATAAAGACCTTGTCGGATTATGGCGATAAAAATTAACAAACGCTAATCAAGCTTGTACCATTTGATCACTTGGCGCAGGACCATTTTAGCCCACTTTACTCCCACGTGCCCTGTCGAGCAAGGCTTTCGCCCACAGTGACAATTAGATAGGTGACAATCTGTCCATAATATTAGTATACTTAGTACGCCACCTTCGTATCTGAAACATCAATATTTAGGGTTCTGCGATTTGGAATGAGAAACAAAGTTTTTAATTTGGTTATAATTCTGATTCGCAAAAGGGCTTTGAAAAAACCCCTACTTAGATAGAGCTTAGCTTGAGATACCTTGGAGGCTTATTACAGCCAAATTGAAACAATGGATTAGCTATTAAAACTCAACCTAGTTAAAAACCATGTCATGAGGTAATTTGAGATATGCCGATATTTAATGTAATTAGTTTATTTCATTTTTGTATCAAATAATACTTAGTTATTTCTTCTTGAAAAAATAAAAATATTTTGAGATAATAAATGGTCCACTTATTTCTGAAGTTAACCCAATACATTTTTGTAAGATATACTGTAACAAGTCTTGCTGCAACTATTTGCATTATCTATTTCCAACTATATAATTGTTATGTAAACATACAAGTATCTCCGAATATTTTGATATGTGGAACAAGTGTCCACTTCTGAAAAGTTGTCGCACCACTGTCAAAGTTCAAGTAGGTAGGTGTGGGCAGATCGTGGGCGACTATTTATCGTTTTAATTGATATTTTATACCAATATTTTTACGACTAGAGGCAATGACGAATAGTTAGGGCAGCGGCGGAAACAATTTAGTTAATTTATGCGGAGAGTATTGAAATAGACTCTCTTATTAGTTTGTGGTTTTGAAAACCACTTTATCCATTTGTTTTCGGCCGTGAATAAGTTTCGAACGAGACCGGTTCGAGTTTTCCAAGAGTCCTCAAAACTCAGCTTAGTTCTTCTCGTTTGCATCCTTGGCTGATTGCCTCGGAACCCGGGGTCAGCAAAGAGCAAAAGGTAATGCAAAATTTTAATAAAGCAAACATTCATCACATACTTTATCGTTGCAGTGCAGTAACTATGCACTTTGCGCATATTTACATATCGTCAGTCAAACTGAGTCTGCGCACGCACATGCCAAGGCTCGCCGAACCCATTTGACATACATCCGCAAAATACCGCACATACATATTGATAAAGAAATGACACCAATTTACAAATTCGTACTTTATTTCACTTGTGAAAGTGATAAGCACCAATTTTTACGCTCGGAATATTTCGCGCATATGAGTAAACACTACACTGCACAGAATCTTAAAAAATATGTTTTACTTCGCTAGTATTATTAAACTTATCGATCTTATCTATAAAACCCATTGTTTGCAATAACGATTACATTCACTATTATTTAGAAGATTCGCCTTTCAATTAATTACCATTGGTGTAAACACCTTCAGTTTTTGCCTAATATAATGGCTCATAACAATAGAAAAATTGGTTGTTCGAGTGAATATGCCTGAGAAACAATAAGACCAAGGCGTTGCGCCAGAGGCTACTTGCAACCTTCGAGCCAAAGTGGCTGCGACTGGCCTGAGGAATGCAGCAATATAGTATACTAGCTCTTTCCCGCAGCTCCGCCTGCATCAAATAGTAACCTGTTTTTGTCCCCGGGTCTTCAACTATATTCATACCAAATGTCATCAAAATCCGTTCAGCGGTTTGACCGTGAAAGCGTAACAGACAGACAGACAGACTTTCGCATTTATAATATTAAGTATGGATGGGATTATGGATTATGCAGCCTTCTGCTACCTACTGTAATTATTGCGTTTTGATTCGCATTGCAGCTTGGAACGTAGATAAATAAAATTATCCTTTAATGATTTGCTTGATGCAAAAAGTTGCGTCAAAATTGACCTCAATCGTAAAAAATATATGTGATCCCGCGAACATCGCAAATCGTGAACACAAGTTGCAATTTATGCTTAGATTTATTTTATTTTATTGCTAACTTCCACTAATTACGAAAATCAAGTTCCACCGGAAACACTTCAATGTCTATCAGTCGACTTGTCAACATTTGGATTAATTTGTGTTGAGAACATAATTCAAGCATAGTAGGTGGTTTGGGCGTCAAAACTGGTTGCAAGTGAAATGAACAAGTGTACACTGAAACTAGGACGCCGGCATACATATAATGACGAGTGAGAGTGGGCCTCATCGTATTTGCCGGCAAGATGACATACTAAATCGATTTTCACGATTGGGCCATTATGTGCAATTCGTCATCATTTCTACGTATGCGCTCGGATGAATCTTGTATCGCGGAAAATCACTGCGAAATGTGGAATGCGATTCAAATGGACAGGTTTTACTAGGTAGTTCTTGAATTATACATTGGCACAAAGAGGCAAATGTAAATAAGTAAGATCCTACCGATAAAATTGTACTGATTAAACTTTTTCTGAAGCTTCCTATTAAGCGCTTGTCGTGACGACTGATTTTAAATTTTTAGATGATCAGTGGTCTTCTGTTTTTTGTCCACCTATTTGGCATCTTAAAGTCTGCAATTAAATCGAAAAAGAAGGTCCCAACGGCGGTTGAGGTGCTAACCGTGACCGCTGTGGCGTGACGTGACGTTTCGTTTAACTTTGTCTATAAACAAACAAAAGTAATACGACACTTCGTTCCAAGTAAAAAAAAAACCGCAGAATAAAACATCCTGGAATATAACCTTTTTTTTCAAATGTGTTGTGAGTAAAGATAGTGTGAATGCGATAAGTAGTGAAATCGACAACTAAAACGCGTTGTTACGAAAGCAAAACAAACAAGAGGGAAAATTTTACGAAATCAAGTACTAACGCTGCTTATAAGATACAAAAGGTAAAAGAATCACATAATTGATTGATTACAGTAACAAGTAAGCCATATGCACCACTTTAGCATATGACAAATAGAGGAAAGCCGTTGCATCTGAGAACGGTACCATAATGTGGAACAGAGCTGGCCACAATGGTCCTAACTTATATTTTATTGCCGTGTGAACCTCCACCATGCAGGTGACTCCTTTGTTAGCTTACCTAATGTTCTGTTATTGTAAAATATCATTTACAAAAGATCAATGCATTTGGCTAAATACGAACTGTTATTTTCGATCACGTTTACTTATAAAAACCTTTACAAATTTAATTTCACGTCCACGAATATCAGCTTACTGTGTGGTAGGTAAAATAGATTTTTAACATAATATTAATATCACATCATACATAATATTAACATAATATTAGTATCCTACCATTTTCTCTTCAGCTATCTGATTTCCTAAAACAATAATAAGTAACTTATTTAACATTATAGTTTAGTCGCAAACAGAAAGGTAGAATGTTGAATAAAAATTATTTAACCAACTCATATTAAACCAAAAGTACATAGTAGACCACATTTGCATGGTGGTAACTGGTAATTATGCTTTTGCAATATCTATAAAGATTCACAAGTGAAGCATAGTTGCAAACTTTTGACATTTGAGTGTGTGTTGCGCCAAAGCGTCAATTTAACGAGCCTCTTGTAAATCGCGACCTTCATTTATGTGTTTGAATAGGCACAGTAACTTCTATATAAAACCGAAGGGCACATACCACGTTGTAATTACAACTTCATTTGACTATTTGCAATGCTGTTTATAAATACGCATTCCAAATTGTTCTATATTTCGTAAATACCTGTTTCTATTCACTACTTCTCAAGCAGATATTGGCGTCTGTGCCATGGTCAAATATTTGATTAAAACCCGTAATACAAACCTAGAATTTGGGTCATAACGAACAAGCGACTTGGCAAATATGTGTCCAGTGAGTGATGTACTTAGTCATCTCTTAATTATGTGTATCAAAGTAATGATAGGTGGATATCATCGTGAACCGTTACGCGGAAGAAATGCATCGTACATGATAACAGTGGCGTCATGTTACGACACTGTTGAATGTTATCGTCGCCTGTGAACTAACAACTTCGTCGGATGTAGCAACTTGATACAAAAACCATAATAAATGTCTTGATCAACGCGTACACATGTCGTTTCTGCATTACGCTTGCTCAGACAATCTTTTAGTGCTTATACGTCCCTTGCTCTAATACATAAAGAGGATATGTGACTGCAACTGGTTACCAACCTGTTTATCGTTATAATTGATATTTTATCGTGTTTCTATGGTATGATATAAATTAAACAGATATGAATACTAGAGTGAAGATATGTATTATGTTTTTGTTATGATCTGCAATAACTATTAAGCTCAGAGAAAATCTTTTAAACCCTTCTTATTGAAGAAAACAAATCATCGTCATCAATCAACAAATCATCACAAAAGAATCATCTTTAATTTTCAACTAAAATATGGTTTTGCTGATATTTGTGCCACTTGGAGGTGATTTGTTTTCTTCAACAAATATTTACGGAAAAACCTTTAAAAAATAACACACTGTATTGTTAACTATAAATAACTAATCTAACAAAACAAAAGCTTATTTCTGTTATATTGTATTCCATGGCAGAATGAAATCATATCCTTTGTGTTTGAAAGTAGATCGTGCTTCTACACCCAGACTGATATTATAGCTAGGTCTATTACTCAGTCTAGGTACCTCTAAACCGTGCCGGTTGCGGTTACAACCTAGCTAGATATTGTTCACATAGTCCACTACGCCTTGTTCGAGCACGCTGTATTAATTGCTTACAGTTCAACGCTCAAGACTTTTGATGCTTAGATTACAGTCTTGAAAAGTGCATGTAATGGTATTACTTATTGAACATTAAGTAGAGTTGAATTAGATTTGCATGAATTTATCACTTACTAGCTTTTATACTTAAATTCCGGAGGAGCAATACTTTTTTGAGATGTACTGTACCGTATGTCTTTCTCAGTACTCATAAGTAAATGCGAAATTTTAGAAAAATTGCTTTAGTGGATCATGGGGGAATGGTAACAAACAAATAAAGAAACAGTTTTATTTTTCTTTTATTATATTAGTCAGGATAAGAATAAAAAACTGTAATCAATCTTAACAAAATGTAAAGAAAAAAATCAATATAATGAATCTTTGTGTCGTCGTCGTGTAGAACGAAGAACGAAGTGTAAACATCGATTTAGGTTATAAAAGTAAGCAAACATACGCTTTTAAAAACTTTAGAAAGTTTCTGATATCTGATTGTCCATTTAATTTTCGATCGAATAGATAAGGTCACTCTGATCACAAAGATAGAGACAATTCATATTTAGCTTTGACTAAGGTCCAGTCCAATCTTTTTGCCATAACAAGTACGAGAGACGTAACCGGAGCCCCTCAAAGCCTCCGTTTCGTCTCGCTCGCACCCACGCTTTTGAAGCCTTGGCGCCAAAGCCTTTATCTCTTATCTTTGTCGCGCACTCTTGCGCAGCCTGTCACTACACTACGCTTGCGTATAAGCCGTCTCTCAACCGCCGAGAGTAGACGCGTATCTATAATAATCGATTTATTAATTCACCTTTATCGATCTTTTTCGATGTATATAAACAAAACATAGTGTAATCAGTAATTTCGCAGCTCTAAACGGATTTGCTCAAGTATTTACATATGTGTTAGTGTCAAAGGTCAAATAATTTTTAATTTGTATTGAAATTAAGTGAGTGCTATTGTATCTGTGTATTGGATTATTGGAAGTGACTTCATGCAAGCTGGTTACTTGTTGGCCTTGTGATCGAGTGCTATAGGTGCCAGCGAAATATAACAGTGTTAATTTATTCAAATATGTGACAGCCGTATATTGCAATAAGTAACAACTGCATTTCATGGTCAAAATTCGGGTTTATCAATAATATATTTCTATAAACGTGTTCGTTATCCTGTACCTGTAACCAGAGGGTTAGTAATTAATTACATCCGCCTTTTGTTGTAACCTGTATTCTGATACTATGTTCTTTGTGGACAATAAAGATTTTTACATACATACATACATACATAACAGGCTTCCATATGTCAACGTCTGGCAGAACCTCCTCTACACAACATTGCGAATGGGCACTTTTAATTCATTTATTGCGTTTTATATATTACGTTAACAGTTCCTACACTTTTACGGGACTTTACAATTTATAATAAATATCTCTTTTTTTAAGTTAATAATTTAATTTCTTGCAACTCGTTTATAAGACTATGTAACTACTAAAATGTAGTTACACAGCTTCTATGCGCGTTTCTGCCACATACTGAAATAGGAATGCATTATGCCATAATGAATCTCGTTAGGCGGTAATTTCTAGCGTTTAGCAAAGCACGGTAATTGTAAATATCTAAGTAATAGATATAGTGATTGCTTTGCAGGCAAATTGCTTACGCAGACAAAACGATTTAGTAGGATTGTTAAGTTATTTATAAAATAGTAGCTAATGACATGACATATTCTTTTTGTCTGGAAAGAAAATATACCTTTCATACAATATAACATACGAAAATAAATCACCAACATCATTTCAGCCGCAGTCAGTCCACAGCTGGACATAGGCCTTTCCCAATGATTTTCAGAATGATCGGTTGTAAGCGGCCTGCATCCATCGCTTGCCTGCGACATACCTACATACCAAATGTTTTTTTCATTTCAAACGAAAGTTTAAGATTCCTTTTAAAATATTCCTGTAGATAATTTTAGATGATATGCCGTGACGTCATTCCGAAAAACTTAAATTTTCCCTCCTTCATTATCTCGTATTATTGCCTATTCTGTAGTACTACCACGCTCTAACTCAATAGGTATTGGCAATCAATTACACAGAAATCTACATAGGTATTAAATGAAAATTGTAGTAACGTGTTAAAACCGTGTCTAATCAATTTTAACAGCTTCGAGATAAAATCGTCTCAGAAATGGTTTCTGTTTATATTCTCACTATTGTATATTGTTGTTTGTACACTTATTACTTTTCCAAGGCAAATATAATGTGATGTGATTGGTGTCAGACTTTCGTATATGAAAGGTCAAATTAGGGTTCCTCATCTTTAAAAAGCTGAATCATTTCACTTTCTCTTTTATTTAAGAAGAAACAGATGTAACTGGGATACTACTACTTTTTCTGACAAAGTGATCGGGCAAAATCTGACAACTGATCGGGCAAAATGATCAAGGGGACTTACCAATTGATTTGACAAACAAACTAAAATTACATATCACATAACGTTTTTCTTGTTTATAAATTATAAACAAAAAGTTATTAATTATAATTATTAAAATACTAACAATCGAAAAATGTGTATGTAATCTAAAGGTGCGCATTTATTTCCCTATACGCGATACGCGCCCTAATTACTTTAGTACAGATGTGTCGAACATTTGTTATAATTCGATACTAATCGCTACGATCATTATTACTCATTGTTTCACCCACACTACTAAACGATCATGCACTTGCGGCTTTATGTCACATGTTCGCCAAAATTCCGGCCTACGCCGCGTCAAATTGTCGTGGTAGTCGTGGTTATGCTCTCATTGTCCTTGTTTTAATTGCTCAGTCCTCCCACTGGTTGCAGCGAAAGGTCTTAAAGACCAAAAACGGATGTTTATAAGTAGTTTGTGCAATGATGAACATGCTTTGCTTGATGAAATTATGATTGGGTTTTCCAAAGTTATATCAAGTGGGTGGGCACATTAGTTTTTCCTTACAAAACGTTCAGATGTACGAAGGATTAACATAAAATTACGTTGAAAATGTCCATTCATGTAAGTCAACCATTGTGAAATTTATATCTATGTATGTCTATCCTATGCCCTACAGAGATCGAAAGTTCTCGCAAAAGTAGGTCTTGTGACTCGGCTTTCATATTTTGTAACTTTGTACTCTAAATGCAATGTTGCAGTATCTACTGATTTATTATACTTGAAGTCTTATGCAAATAATACATATCGAAATCATTGTCATCGACACAAAATCAGTTAATATCTTACCATGTTTCTTGAAGGAATGATCTAAGCAACAAATAATTAAGAACTAGTTAATTATGATGATAACTCTACGACTTCCAACATAAATTACAATTTTAATTACACCTGTCGCTGGCTGCTCTAAAGAATCTTAAATAATACAGTTTCAAATGTACCTTTAGTGCAGTTCTAGTAATCGATAAATCTAGACTATTTTATCGAGTTACACTACCGATTACTGGCGTACAGTAATTGAATTAAATGTTGTAGACTGTGGCGATACTACACCGGGAACGAATCGGAACAATATCACGCGAGTTCTATACTCTATATACGAGTAAATACCTCGACTAATCGTACACGTAATACTCATAGCTTCCAACATTAACCATATCGAAGTCACTATTACCAAATATTTAAAAACTCACTTTGAACTTGCCGTTGACCTAAAGTTAATGACGCGGAATTTATTCTTCACGTTGAAAAATAAGATTAGTTTGTTAGATTTCTCTACATTAGTCTTAATTTATTAATGTAAGAGCAATTAATGATTTAGTTATTGTAAATAAATTAGTAATCAACGCGAAAAAAAACCGTATTATAATAGTTTGATTTAAGAGAATTTTAATTTATCCTCTATGCTGAAAGAGCAGTAACTTGTCTGAAACTCCACGGACTGACGAATTGAAGCTGTTATCTAGCAATTTTTAACTCCAAGAACCAACATCAATCTGGATCGATCTTGCTTAGTTCTTCAAATACCACATTTGTAGTATATTTTTCATATGAAATTGACAGTAGTCATACATTACCTTACTAGGAATTATTACCAAGCCCGTTTGCAATTACACAATCATGATAAGCAATGACTTATCTCTCGACATATCTCAGGATCTTACTACCTTGAACTGTCGACTAGGTATTTGCCCAGTATAGTTTTACAATGGATTTACGCAAGGATTATTTAGAATTAGGTGTTTAAAGGTAATGATTCCATTGAATATTGTTTGTAGCCTCACACCTTGGCAACGCGATCCGTGTATTTCGACACATGTTTGGCTATTAATGTAATTGGTTTGCATTTTAACATCAAACAATTGTGTACTAGGATAGTTAATTTGTATGAAGTCAATATGAAAAGTCGATTAAGTGACACACTCCTTAAGCTTTTTACCATTATCTATCTAAAACGCTCGACTTTGTACCTATACTATAATAGTTTAGCATTGTCAATAATAATCGACTGAATGTTTATTTCAGTAATATTAGATGTTACACAAATAATAAGCTTTACATATTGAGTTTGTTAAAACGGAAGAACTGTGACATTGTTATTATTGTTAACATTAAACTTTCCAAAAAAAAAACATTGTTTTGTATAAAATTTTGATTTTGGTGCAATGTTGGTTATGAACGTAAATAAACAAAACTTTTCGTTGGCAAAATTCAACATTTTTTTTATGGAAACAGCTTTATTTTTCCCACTCCAGTAAACAACTCAGAGAACTTTTATAAACGTACTTGTTTTAAAAGTTTTTCGCATACCTGACTATCAAAAGATAAGTTCCAAATATTTATGAACAGTTCATAATGAGGAAACTGGTTGCAGAAAACGATCAAGAGTATTTGTATTGTAAAACCTAAAGATCATACCATTACAAATATTAAACTTGAAGCACTGTTGCTTCAGATCCGTTGTCGTAACCCTCGTGTTAGTGTGAGTAACAGATGATGCGATACTCGGAGTCCGCCTCTTGAATGGGCCAAATTCTGATAACTGGTTGCAAAACACGCAGACAAACAAGAGGAAATAAAAAATATTACTTATGGTAATACACGTAGAGAGGTACTATTAGAGTTTCACATAAATCCTCATTCTTATTCTCGCTCGTCTTGGCGTGTACCCGTTTGCATCTTTAGTTGGTGGTATAGGATGCACAAAGTCACTTTTTATCTCTATAACCATACTGTGACGTTATAATAGTGAAAATTACTTCAATGCGAAACATCTATTACATTTCTAAAGTTAATTTTTTTCTTGATTAAGAATTTAAACTATTACTGTGATTGTTCTCTGCATATTACTTAAGTTGCAGCGTATTACGGCCACGGACTTAAAGTTCCCCATTTGTTATCGCTGTCGATATAGAGGCCAGATAAGAAGAAAGCTTTTAACAACTGCATAGAGCCTACTAGGTCTACCACTGTAAGAATTACTACCAGTTTGAAACGACCATTAAAATAGCTCATAGATGCTACTTGACACTTTTATCTTTTTCATTGCACATGGGTCGAAGTCAGAGTCAGATTGACTACTTTAAAAAAACAAAATCGTAGATGTCCGTAATTAACGTAATAATCCCTTTAAAATAATCGATCTAATATAGTGCTAAAATAAAAAAATAACTCTCTCATAGAAATTTCGGGCATCAAAAGAAAGCAGCAAAAAAACGCTATAGTTGTAGGGTGCCGATATTAACGGGATAAAAGTAATCCAATAAAATATGGCGTTTCTCACACTCAGTGGGACTTTGTAATTGGATCACAATCTGCCATGAGAGCCTCTCACGGTGCACGCATTGGCCTCTGTTGGAATATAATTGATACATAACTTTTTTTTTGTCATCGGTTCATATTATGAAACTGTATTCATTCATAAATTTCTATCGTTAGGAAAATTTTCCATGACCTGATTGAGACGAAATCCTAATTTCTTGCTAAAGATAACTATGTCTTATGTAAAACTTTGTGTAGTAACATGAAGGAAATTGAACATACTTTTATTATTGTAAAATTTTCGCCTTGTTGAGAATTTCGGAAACTCTTTTATAGCCCGTATTTCAATTTTAACTTTTCTTTTACACATTTTTTATTTTCAATGACGAATCAGTTAACCTTCTACCTCTATGTTCTTTTGTATATTTTGTTGACAACAAAATAACCTTGTTACGTTAACCTTTTATTCTCAACTAATATGTAATTTTGCATGCACAAATTTCCATATAAGTAAGTTCTTTGTAAAACAACGCGCGTGTAGGAGTTCATATTCAGTTTTCCTTATAAGAGAACCCTCAAGAGGCTTTTATAGTGAACGTAGTTCTAAGAAATATACCGCAAAGTTATCGACATATAAAGCGTCGGCTCACTGGCCACCGGATATATTTTGCTGGTGAATCATATACTTTTAGTAGACTTTATTTCGACGGAATATTTAGGTGTAATATGTTAGACACTAATTGGTTTACATCCGATCTTTTAGCAACTTTTAAAAAGTGTTTGATCCGACAAGTAGCAAGTATTGGAGGAAGACGCGTAATCATTTTATTTTAATTAATCTTACTAATATAATTAAGTTTTAAGGGAAAATTGAGACAGGAAATTTGTGGAGACCTAGCCCAACAATTGGTGTATTGTAGGGATAATAAATAGAATAGCATAGAAAATAATTCAAATAAAAGTAAAATTTAAGTCTAATTAAAAACAATTAAAATTTTGACATCCACTCGCAATAGAGATGAATTTAACAATATTTTATTTATCAAAAGGCGTCGAGCTGTTTGTTAGTTACATGGTAACATAGGGACAGACATATTCGTATAGACATACAGGTCAAATAATAATATACATACCCCCTTTTTTCGGCTACAGTCTCACACAGTCGGGTAATAATTAGAACATCTCATTGATACGTAATGGTCTCACTCCATAACCGTAATATTAATGAGAATGACCACACGTATGAAACTTCGTCATTTTTCTAACATGACTCATGTGGAAAGTTCATTCCTATAAAAAAATGGGTCCAGAATGACAGATGAACGGAGCAAGATTTTATATTGTTTCAATGGCCGTACTTGAAGGGTCGTCGTGTGCTGTTTATGCCCTAACATTCTTGAACTCTGAGTCACATACTGCGTGAATACCGATGTGTTTTATTTATTTTGTTAAAATATTTTTATATTGAGTAGTCCTTTGTTGAAAGCTTGAGGGAACGGAATCTGTAAATATTAATTTATTAGCTACACAAGCAGTCTTAAGTTAATAGATCCGCTTTTGTGAACATTACCTAAATTTATGATAATTTGCTGCGGAATATATATCATATTTAGATCGATATGAAACGAAGTATTATTTGTACCACGTGGTACAGGTAATAATTATGTATTACATTCTAATGGGTGGCCACCCATTCTTCATTTAATGTTTAAAATAATCCATTTTTATTACAATCTTTAGGCCAAATAAATACTCAGCTGCATGACACGTGTTGCTTAAAACGTATTTTCTAAAACTTTACAACTTTACTTACCATGTTCTGTGCCCAACTTATCACAAGAAAAATATAAACAAAGCTCGTCGTAAAACGTAGAGACTAGAGACGCTAATTGAGCGTAGCGTTCGCTAGACAGAGACGGAAATAGGGCCCACGTGTGTTAAGTTAACAATAGATTACAAAAACTCGGTACCTGGAAGGTAGAGCCGCGCTTCCCGCCCCCGCACCACAAGTCTCGGATCAGTCTACATGAAAGCCTTCTCGCTGCCGATCGTTCCGTTAGTTACTTTAACTTAAAATTAAGAAACTAGTTATAGTAAGTCTAAGTAGTTAATGCGAGCGATTTGTGTCGGACACGTAGTGCTAATTAGTGAAGTGTTGAAACGCGACAGTTGTTTATTACTTCTGCCGAAGAACGGCCACCTGCCGTGCGCGGTGTACCTGTTACCCCAACTGGCGTTTTCGCGCCGAAATCGAGCCCTCTACGACTTCGATAGTACGCGCATAGTTAAACGTCTTGGACGATCGTGTCGTGTAGAATTCAAATGAAAAGTTTCTCAATCGTACGTGGTTCGCTTACTTATTGCCATATACGTATCGTACTGGAGTTTTATGTGTATTTTCCGCGCAGCCATTGTCTTCGAACACTAAATTAAATTTCGATGGATCGTGTTTGTAAGTGATCGTCATGTGGATTATGCAGTGATATGATAAAGTTTCGGTATAAACGGAAGGATGCGGGGGAAGCTGCTCCTGCTCCCAAAGGGGCGGCTGTTCAGAAGAAGATTGAGGGTCTGTGGGACCGGGAGCTACTGCCTCCGAAGGACCTGCTGGCGGGGTCGGTGGCCGGCGTGAGGAACAACACGCTGCCTCGCTCGCGGCCTGCCTCGGCCCCTGACACGACCCCCATTATCAGTCCGACTACTTTATCGCTGTTTCGTGTAAGTTTTTACTTTATTACGTTAGTCCCTAAGTTTGTACTATTCAATCGCAAGTCTCTATATATTAAATGTCAATTGTCTTTGCCTAATTCATACGTTTAAGTACGAAGAAGGAAGACTTCTTCGCATGCTGCTCAAAAATAGAAAATATATACAGTGTATAGCCATACCTATACGCTTAGGCTGCTGACTTGCCTAGATTCCATCAACAACACTACTACCTTAGAAATATCATTAAATGTTATTTAATTCAAATTCATAAATCGATCAAATGCAATATTATTTATTTTGCTAAGGATTTTTTTATATTCAGATAACTATTCGAATTTTTGGCCACCACGGGGTACTACAAATAGAAAACTGATACACTCTCAAAAGTATCCAGTGGCCTTATTAAAACCAAATAATCCAAATTAAGTAACATCTCCTCAGAGTTATTACCATAATTGGTTATGGAGCGATGATACCATATTTATTATCTTTATCATCGATAGTCTCTACAAATCGAGCGTCTCTTTCTAAAGACATCAACGAATTCGATGCAATCCGCACAGATTAGCTCACGATGCGCCTTAATGGCCGGATTCTAATTGATCGTGTTCTGATGAATTCTAATTTTAATTTACTAATGTATACTCATGTTGGATTGGGACTAATGATGGAGAAAATTTACCTGCTAGCAAATTATACGGTATTTCACAAGCCTTATCCGACTATGAAATTTACCTACCCAATTTATGCTACCAAAACAGCCTAATATATTTTAGCCCGAAGCGGTGTTCAATTTTGATTCACGAGTAGGGGGTCAAATATGAAATCAATCGAATTTGGCTGTCGAAACATAATTGTCAATTTTTTACTAGACCACTATGAAAATTAATGATGGTGTTATATTCTTGACTTGGTTTTCGGAAATCCTGAATTAGAAACTAACGCCAAAGATCCCAACTAGAACTTTTAAGCCCTAGTTTTGATATGTAAATATGTCGAACAAAAATCCTTCGTTATCGAACGAAACTCATTTGTTAACGAACGAAAATCATTCGATATCGACCAAAAAATATTCTACTAGCCGATGTTGCACGAGTCACTTTTCAAAAATAGCACTCCTGGTTTAAAAAAAAATTTGTCTCTATATAGATGTACCACAGCGTAGTCGCCAGTAAAATTGTAATTCATTGATCGTCGCTGCCCCTAAAGGCTATTGTGTGGATGCGGACGCTTCTTAAGGTAATTTGTGCAGGGAATAACTTAAAGCTACTTTAGTATTGTAAGTGCAAACGCAGGGCCTCCGGTATAGCTCGCGCTTCGAATTGACTATTGTCTACGTCTAAGAAAATATCGTGACAGCGACATTAAAATGGTCTTTAAATACAAATGTTAAATTGATATTCATATCTGAGCACGCGTCGGGAATGGAAATTTTCGTATCAGTCAAATATCTATTGATTCTTAACTTGTATTTTTTTTCTTCCAAGAAGATGTACTTGTGTAATGCAGCAAGAGTATTTTATTAGCACAAGAAGAGCAACTTTCGTTCAAGTTATTAAAGTTCTCTCTACATCATGCGTTTTATCAGGTGACGCCTTCTTACCCATACTAATATTATAAGTGCGATAATTTGTCTGTATGTTACGCTTTCACGGCCAAACAGCTCAACGGATTTTTTTGAATTTTAGTATAATATAGTTGAAGACTCGGAGTCACACATAGGCTACTTTTTGGCGCAGGCGGAGCTGCGGGAAACAGCTTGTACAGAACGTCGGTACCAAGCAATCAGAAATGATAAGAAGCAGGCGCCGTGCTGCTGTGGGAGCTGTGCGCTATTCCCACACAACAATAGCCACGATACTGTGCCTAGTGTTCTCACACCACCCCGTTTCGCTTGTGCCACAATTGTCTACTTATTTCATGCCTCATGTTGGATGCATTAGTTCCGTGTTTACTTTTTCCGCTTATGTGCTCTATATTCTTGTTTTTTCGACGGATAATGTAAGAGCTTTGTTCAAAAGCTCCAGTAATACAAATTGTAAGACAACAACTGATGGTACTGAATTAAACAGATATTTTTTTTTAACAGTGACCTATGTAAGAATATTTAATTTTATCGTAAGCAAAACCAAGTTTTTACTTTATAAACTATCTGAATACCATTTTATCGTAGTTAGTATCTTCTTTTTCATCCTAGCGTTTTCCTGATTGCATCCTCAACTGGTTGCTTCGAATCTTCCTTCTTACTTAGTTCTCCACTTCGACCGCTATTTGGCTGTAAGTCCATTAGTACGCATATCATGTCATCGTCGTTAGTAATACCATGGGGTCCCATTGCCTAATTATTGATGAGATGTAAGATGGCGGGCACTTCAAAAAGAAAAATATTTATTTAAGTACTGATCTCCCCTTATTTTTGGCGAAAAAAGAACCGACTTAAATGATCAATAATGTATTAAAAACACAACTTTTTTACGTACTTAAATTCTACAACAAGTTGATTAAGTGCTGTATTTCAAAAGTTATAAATCTTAATTTGTAACTTCTTATATTTTCGATAGATGGCGTAACGATGACTTTGTATTAAGAGTAACCAGGAAAGTTGGCGCGTTTCAATGTATGGCGATTGAATATATATATAGCATATATTCTGTAATCTGTGGTGATACTTCCATATAATTCCAATTTTCCTTGTAAGAAATAGATCAGTGCATCTTTACATAACGTTTCCCGGCTTAATAAGGAAATGTCTCGTAAGCTGATAATCTCGCGATATTTACGCAGTTTTTACAAGAACGGAAGATGCGTACGCGCAAGCTGCGTCCGGCGCGGTACCGGAAAACGTATGCACTTAACGCAGCCATTTTACTTTTATCATTTATAATTTGTTTTGATAATGTGTCTGATTTTTATAGTTACGAGAATTATATTTATATTAATTGTTACAATAAATTTATACGAAAAAATGTTACAAGCTTGAAGCACGTTGCTTTTAAATTTCTTGTTTATTAATCCAGATAATGAAGAATCAAATGTCTAAACCATTCTTCTAGGTTTCAGAGGTTTTTACACCTATCAATATATTCTCTCGTCAGTATTAAGTGTCTTTATATGCTAAAAATTAAAATCACTGGCAAGGATATTATTTCTTAGGCATAAACTCTCGTCATATTATTTATCTTCCTTTAATTTCAACCCTAACCGTCCTTTTAATATGGTTAGGTTCATCGCAATCATTTTCTATTGCAATTAAACCTCGCGATAAAATATGACGAACACTACGAATAGTTATTACTAAATATTAACTAAACAAAAACTGCTCATCAACATTTGTTCCAATGATCTCCGGCGCTGGGTCATGCCATGTTTGTGACCTATTCGTGCCATACTGGTTTTGCTCCCAGTACGATTCCACATGCAAACATTTTTGAACTCTCTCCTCAAGCTTTTAAGACTCAAATAAGCATGAAACAACACCTTGTATACTTTCTTCGTTGATACCTCGCTATTAAAATTCAGGTTTTTCCCATACGAAGCATTTCGCAGAATCGGAATTATAACGTTTTGATTCTACCCTCTTATTAATTACAGTTTTTGGGGCCAGTAAAACTGCCTGGACGTCCATTATGATTACGCCTTTCGACTGTTTTGACTCTACAGACTGTTTTTGAGAAATGTAGTATTTTTTCTTCAAAACAACCGTTTATATGTGGCAATTGACAGAAGAATGAGTTCTGGCAAACTTCTGTTATTCTTCTAATAAATATGCTTAAGTCTCTCTTACTTAGTTTCAACCTTACTTTTCACAACATTTTATCAAAATATAGATGTAGTTAAAACCGTATTTTTGAAAAACTTTAATGTGAAAATATTTAAATTGTATTAATACTGCAAAACTAGTAGTACGCGTTTTTTATGTCTGTCTACATGAATGTAAGCCTTGTATAACATAAACTGCATATCTTTTATATGGCGAATAAATCACTGCAGGATGCATCCATTCACAGATTACTAGTTGAATCAAGCCTGATATTTAATTACTTTAACTGTAGTAGTAGCGACGTAAGCTCACCACTATTTGCCGTTACTTTAGAATAAAGTACCTACCATGTTGCAATACTTGCAAAGCTGTGTGACTAAGCCATCGCAGGAAATAAAACCAGTAGCCATCTACGATGTTTTATCTATGGATGCGTTTAATATCATACGAATAAAACAAAGTAGGGGGTTGAACTCGAGCAGGATAAGATTTCTTTGAGATTTTCAAGAAATATTCAAATGTATTTTTATTCAGCTTAAAGTTTTTTACTTTGTTATTTATTGTTTTATTTTTGCGAAAGTTATAAATGAATATCTTAAGAACAGACTGTATTTAAAATTATGAAATCTTCACAATTAATAAGTATCAGAAAATGTTCTGTGGCAGCATCTGATTTGCTGATCTAAACATTATATATCGTTGGTTATTGATATACAAGTAAACTGAATGTGTATACTAATTAAACATGTCTGTACTAAGCTTTAAGGCTAATATACATACGTAATTGAATGAGCTTCATTAAATGACATAGGTTAGGATTAAATATACATATTTACTAGGTGATTTCAACTCATGCTACCATATAAGACTGTCATTAGATATGTTATTATACAACAACTTAATACAAATATGTTAATCTTTAAAATGTACAAACTTACAATATAAAAATATGTCGCAAAAGTATCACAAATAATAAAATTGACAGAGACCCAAGTTCCTCTTCGTCGAGTCCACTCTATAGACTGTTTTCAGATCTTTATAAACACACGTAAGGTTTTTTGAAATCAGCATCTAAAAGCAACTTATGTTTGCCCACAGGAACTATTCACACAACTGCAATGGTCGGAAGACCGCGCGCCCGCTGCCGACGCCCTTCGCCGAGCTTTGCACGGTGGAGGCGCACGATTCCAACTCGGCTGCATGGGGGATGCCAGCGAATGCTTCGAGCACCTTCTCCTCAGGGTCCACGCACATGTAGCAGGTTCCACCGGCGATCGGAGAGACGACGACTGCAGGGTCCAGCATTGCGTGCCTCATAAGAAATTCGCAATGATGCTTGTCGAGCAATCTGTGTGCGGCTCTTGCAAGGCTACGTCTAAGCCGTTGCCTTTTACTCAGGTGAGAATCGGGACTAAATGTGTATTTGTTAGCTCTTTGCCCGTGGGTTTAGTTTTATGAGAATTATGGAGTCTTCGGTCTTACATTTAATTATTTCTGTACTCATTCATAAGATCGCGTCTTAATCTCTTATGGTATAGACAGAGCTAGAAGGACCCTAAAAACCTAAAGCCACACTTAACAAAATATAGGGCAAGTTGTAAAAATATCTGTGTTATTTCTTGGAATTCTGAACTTTATCTCAGTATCACAACTTTTGAAACATTTACTTATTTACTGCCATGCTCAAAGTTTTCGCCTTTCTCCGCCTCTTCCTATTCCACTAAACTTCACATCAGTCGGCCTTTTAAACAACTGCCCGCAAATGATAAAAAGTGCAGGTATTAAATATTTCCATACAATCATTTGCGATTTAATTTTCGTTTTGAACACAATAAACCCCCGCAATCTTTAATAATTTGACTCAACTTTTTTCAGATGCACTTTCAATTAATGTAGTGATTTAATTGTTTATTTGTTTCCCGGCAGATGGTGCACTACGTGTCTGCGACCGCGCTGACCACGCAGGCTGCGCTGGCGCAGCATGGCGACAGCTTCGGGCTGCTGCTAAAGCAAGCTGGCGGCATGGGCGATATCAGAGACTGTCCGGTAAGTTTACTTGCTTTATCTGACTTACGTGTATTTATTGTATTTTTTATTTTGGCCTACGACACTAGAGCTCTCCACATTTCTGGATAATGCTCTGCCAGACGGCATTTTTTAGACCCTTCACGGCTTTTTTATTAATCATAATTTCTGCTGGTCGAAGACTGTGATGACAATTGCATCAATAGAATATATCTTTAATCGCATTGTCTTTCGTTGTAAAACTTTAGCAATGAAATTTATAATTGTTTTTAGTATAATTGTTTAAAGTATATATTATAGTATAATAAATATAAATATTGTCATCTTAATGTCATTCCACTACTACTCCACTGCCGTTGCATAAGCCCAAAGCTACTCAGTTATTCTAACTCTTTTATGTCTAACAATCAACTGCTCATTGTTACAGAACGCATGCGGCGCTAAGATCCAAATCTGCCGCACACTGATGAACCGTCCTGAAGTTGTCTCCATCGGCATGGTGTGGGACTCGGAGCGGCCGGCCGCCGAGCACGTGGCGGCCGTGTTTGCGGCGCTCGGCACGCGGCTGCGGCCCAGCGACGCCTTCCACGCCTGCGTGCAGTGGTCCTGGGCCGCCCACGCAGACCACCGCCTTGTAGGACTCGTCACGTACTACGGCAAGCACTACTCCACCTTCTTCTACCACAGCAAACTCCGCCTCTGGATGTACTTCGACGACGCCGACGTGAAGAAAATCGGACCTGACTGGTCGCAAGTTGTCGAGAAATGCGTTAAGGGCAGGTTCCAACCTCTTCTCTTGTTATACGCAGCGGTCGATACCAATCCGGCAGATCCGCGAGCTAATAAAGACGCGGTGCCGTTCCCGGCCCCGGAACCGCGGCGTGCGGTGACCCCGGCGCCGGATCGACCGACGAACGGCTTTGCGAGACGAGCCGTCACGCCCGGACCTGATAACGAGAATGACTACGTTAGTAGAAAGACTATCGAAAACATGCTCGACCCTAATCGCCACACACAGTTGGGGCGAAGTATGAGCACCGGATCTGCCTCTGACAGTTCAGGTCCTAGAGTCAGAAGAGATTCTGGAAACTGGAGCGGGGATCGGAATAGCGCATCATCAACATCGTCTTCCATGGAGAGTCCTCATATCTACACTCGCGGTCGAGGCCTGAACATTCCTGGCAGTCCTACTAGGAAAGGTGAACTGTCTAGCGGAGGCTCCTGCGACGCCGGGTACGATTCTAACTCGTTATCTTCGACCGATAGCTTACCATTACAACAAGGTATCCGCAACTTGCAAATGATAGATCTGAAGACGCGAAGTAATATTGAAGCATTATGTTTAGAAGCAGACATCTTACTCGAAAAATCCCGAACTGCTGAAAACGCAGCGGACTACGAAACAGCTGTAGTTCTTTGCAACGCGGCCACATTAAAAGCCCGAGCGGCAATGGACGCCCCGTTTAACAGCCAACATGCGAAAACCATTGCTCGCATGAAACATAACACATGCATGATGCGGTCCAGAAGTCTTCAACGACGGATGGCAGGCAAGAATAGAATGACTGAAGTGTCACAGCCGACACCCGTCAGAAACACAAAGGGCGGACTTGAAAATACAACAATCGAAATATATGCCACATTACCTAAAAAGAAAGGCTCTAAAAAGCTACAAAAATCATTTGATGACATCGACACCTCCCCGTGTGAACGACCGCCGAGACATAAATCCAGAGAAGATGATAAAGTCAGAGAGAAAAGGTCGAGAAGCGAAGACAGGAGTAGAGCGAGGAAAGAAATGCCTCTGCCGACTGACAAGAAAGAGGAAACTAAAGAGGAAGATAAAAAAGCAAATAAGAAGCAACATAAAATAAGACGCAAATTAATGGGTGGATTGATAAGGCGGAAAAATCGATCAATGCCTGATTTAACAGAGGGAGCAGATGGTAACAGCGAGGGAACCACGAAAGACAAACGCATCGTTTCAATAGACGATGGAGACGTGGGCAGGAAAAAGAATGATGACAAAATGAACCTGAGTGGCTACCTATCCGAAGGTCACTTAGAGTATTCGGCTGCGGGAGGTACTAACCCTAATTTGGAGAAAAGCAAGCTCATGAGGAAGAGCATGTACGGCAGCGCGGGGAAGATGCTAACAGCTACCAAAGTCCCACCACCGCCGCCGCTGCGGACCACTTCACAACTTAGCGGGCCTAAGTTCGAATCCGAAGTGATGCACGGCATGCCGACCTCCCCGGCACAGCCACTAGTCTCACGAGAAAACTTTAATTATTCCCACGACCCAGAAGAAGACGGCGGGTTTTCCGAACAATACGGCGATGAACCACAATCATTACCATTCCTACCATCTAATTATGATGGGAAACCTATGAATCTCCACAATCAATCGATTGAGTCGCAACAATCTCAAAATTTTCAAATGGTGGTCACTAAGGCTATGATTCATCAGGAGCAAAGCCCAGTCAAGAGAGATACGATTCCGAACCCTCATGTTCCAATGAATAGGATTCAGAATTTGAGTAATAGTTTCGACAATGGCGTTGATGTAGTGGATTGTGCGATGCCGATGCGAAGATCGCCGCCAATGTTTGAACTCCCGCCGTACCCGAGTCCGATGAATTCCGTCAACCATTCGAGACAGCCCAGCGAGGAGTTCCCCCCTCCACCACCGCCGATAGACCTGACCCCACTGCAAGATGAATTGAACAACATTCAAAACGCCGCAGAATATTACTCTTATAGTAAAAGTAATGAACCTGTTATGCAGAGATCGGTCAATGACTTATATTCCCAATTACAAGAAAAACGTAATCAAATTTTAAATAATAAAAACTCAGCATTGCATAATAACGAAATCAAACCGACTTCAAATGATTGTAATACATTACTGCAGGAACTGCAAGCAAAACAGGCTGCGATTAAATTAAAGAGGTCCAACTCCTTGGAAGGCCAGCTATCCAGCCCAGGCGAACACTCGCAAGTTTCGAACAGCATCGTGAACAGACATATGCAAAAATTTGAAAACATGGCGCAAAATGGTTCATCGGACGTCGAAAGATCTCATCTAGATTTCTCAGAAATAAGAGACAATAGAGATGTCATAAACTGCTCCAACCAGCCGAACACATTAATGTACAATCGACGAACATCATCGTCGTCAATAGACCCTAAACAGCTTCAGGACGACTACCCTGACCAAAAATCTCCTACCGCCATGAACAGCCCTGCAATATACGGAGACCACTTAAAACCGAAAAAGAAATCTGTTTCTTTCTGTGATCATGTCGTCATAGTGTCATCTAAAGCAGAAGAGGAGGAAGACAGTAACTATATTCCAAACCCTATTTTAGAGCGAGTCCTAAAATCAGCTTTAAACAAACGGCCGATGACAACCATGCCTTTACAATCTGAGAGACCTTCGCTGCATCGCCAAGACTCATTCGACAGTCAGTCATCACGATCGACCACGCTGTCCTCGACTCCTAGTGCGGGACTACCCAGCGACGGCGCGCACGTCGACTATGTCCGATCACAGAACGGTTACCCATCATATCAAATAGCGCCGCAAGCACATGCAGTAAGACAATATAATCCTCAAAAGACCAACAGTGTATATGATAGAATACCTCCACCGCAATCTTCTAATAATCAAATTGGTTTAAATTCTAATCAAATATATCAGCAGCTTCCTAGTGGAAGTCCTCAAAATACCAGCAATCCTATACCGTACAACCAGCCGCCCGCGCCGGCAGCATACTCGCCGCCACCGAACTTTAGTCAAATTCCAGTGAATAGGATAAACCCCGCGCAAAACCAGTCTTTCTCTCCTGCACACAACAGCACTCAGCGAACTGTTCCTAACACGTACCCACACCCACCGAACCAGCTTCATCCAAATCAGTCACCAAGCAATACAAACTACCCTCCTTCAAACAACAATTACAGTACAAATCGATCGTACTCTCAAAATATGCCTATCACTTCAACGCCTTACCAAAGCGTACCCACCAATTCGCCTGCTTACCAGAGCTACCACAACCCACCGACAAGCTACGCTAGCTCCGAGTATTCTAGTCGATATGCTATGAATAGTACAAACCACTACAACGCGGCCCCAACGCAGTCGCCCTACCAGAGAGTGCCACCTCCCCATGGAGATCTTCCCGTCGAGAATTACAACAATCCCTATCAGAAAATACCCAATCCTCAATACTATGATAACAACTCCAATAGATCTCGTGAGCCTGATACGAGACACTATACAAATTATCAACAACGGCCAAATTATAATCAGCCTATGGATAATACGGTACATTCAAGAAATGAGGCACAATATCAATATGGACAAAACGGGTACAATCCTTACGAGCACTTGCCGCCTCCGAAACAAATTCAAAAGAAGAGTGTATCGTTTGAACCGGGCACGAAGGGTGGCACCGAGTCCCCCATACCTTCGCATGTGAGCGACTACTACAACCCAGACCAGGTGACAGGCCAGAAATCTCTGTGTAACCTCTGTCGGAAGAAATCCCTCAATCCCCCAGCCCTATATTGTCCAGATTGCGACTTCTACATGTCGCGGTTCAAAAATGTAGGCAATACTACACCTTTTGTACAAAGATAGAAATAAGTATTTAACTCAAATAAAATTCATATTTTTATGTTATATAATTGACGCAAATTGATCTCAGAAAGTTTTTGTACTTATGTAATAATTTACATTTCATTTTCATTGATAAATATATAGATCCAATGTACTTAAAATGTAATTAATTATTTGTAACTTGTAAATTTTTATGAAGTCTATTCGATTCAATGTAAGTATAATTTTTATAAAGAAAAATGTATTGAAATAAATTTTTAAATTTTTATTTATGTTTTCATTTCAGTGCCTACATCATGAGATTTTATTAACGCTGCCATTAGCGATTGCCTTAAGTTTGTGTATAGTAACTATCCTCCAGAAACGCTTATCATAGTACAGTTCGAACAGTCAACACTAAATAAACACTACCTCACCATTATTTTTTGCAAACGCAGTCGCTAGTCTCTAAGCTACTCGACTTTTAGCAAGAGGCGCTTTACGGGATTTCCATACAAAATTGTAACTACAGCTTTACGTTAAATATAGGCGTTACTTGCGTGCCACATTTAAGCCTTGCCATATTAACTTAAGACTCGAGAACGACATGTCGTTCTCGAGTATTGAGTCGATATTAAAGTGCCATGGCATTTTAATATCTTATTTCTGCGATAGTAACCCGCTGATGCCCGCTGACTAACCTGACTGCTAGACATGAGCTAGACTAGATCCATGGCTATGACTAGACAATAAAAAATGTATGGATCAAAATAAAACTCTAATAAAATTTGCGAGACAGCAAGTAGGAAATGTTTTTTGGAAAACACTTTCATATGACCACAAGCCAAGAAACTTTTATTAAAAGGAACGTCATTTAAAATGACGTTCTTTCTCACATACTGCCTTTACAGGACTTTTGGCGGGAAGCTGTGAAGAGCAGTATCGGCTTGATCGGCGCTGTATTTTATTTTACAAAATTTATGTATTTTTGAGTGTTTGTGCATAATAATGGTGGATTATTATTCGCAAAGTGTTCGATAACAGGCGTGAGTGTTGGGAAGTGATACAGTGTTTGATTTATGCACAGACATATAAGACGTCGTTTACGTCTTATATGTCTGTGGATTTATGTGATTTTTATGCTTGTTGCCAAAAGCTCCTAGTAATCGCTAAGTGCAGTTTTTCTACCACTTCACTTAGCCGTATTCTTCTGACTAGACTTGACTACCGACTAGACTTTTAGACTTGACTAGGACTTGACGAAAACGACACTGTAGGACTGAAGAAGATAGAAAAATTAAGAAGGGCTATAAAGGACTTGTATCCATGGCCGTACAAACTATTACAAAAAAAAAAAAAAAACTGCCTTTACACGATGATGACACAAATTATTATTGCGCCCTCTGGTAATTTTACGTAGTACTAATTCATGATTTCCATCAACAACATGAATGTATTTGTTTTTTTAAGAGCTGCAACATAGATGGCGTTTAAAGTAATTTGTAAGTGTAATAGATTACCATAAATTAAAAATACAAACCTACCAATTACAAAAAATGTTAAATGAGATTGTTCTTCACGTTTTCACATTCACGACGTAGAAAGAACAGAATCATTTTTTTATACTAGTAAAACAGTAGGTTTGTTTTAAACCATAATACTCCATCAATCAAATAGTTTATTTTCTCTTCACTGTCTTAGATTACAACAGAAACCTGTTAAGTCATAGAAAATCACACTTTATTTCTGCACCGTATATTATTTAATAGTATCTAACACGGACAAATTTAAGAATGTACCTTAAAATTGTATATATAGGTTTCTTCTGCTTTTTATCTACAAGGGGAAAAAGGACTGATTATACAGAAACCTTATGTTTGGCTCTGCCGCAGTCAGCTTCTTCTTCTTCATCGTCTCGATGACTCAAATCTTATGTGCCCGGTATGCAGCCACCTAAGTCGCACCCGTTGTCGCCCCCATAAACGTAATACGCAATTGTAGTCGCTCGGGAAGGCTCTTTCCGTGCACCTTGGCAAACTTATCCCTAAACCACTGGATCACTGCCATGGAGGCTGTTTGTTATAAATAACTTTTTCTGATCTGTGGGTAGACTATGATGATGAGGATCACCATCATTTCAGCCGCAGTGAGTCCACTGCTGGGCATAAGCTTCTCACAATGATTTCCAAAAAGACCGGTTGGAAGTGGCCTGCGTCCAGTGTTTGCCTGCGACCTTTTTTAGGTCATATGAATGAATGAATGAATGAATGAACACTTTATTGCACTATTTACAAAAAAAGAAACACATAGTTAAAACCAATACAACTAAATGGGTACAAAGGCGGACTTATCGCTAATGCAATTTCTTCCAGCCAACCTTAGGGTAGAAATGAGCTGCGGTAGAATAACACTTGCGTGAGCGGTTCAGAAAGCTTAAATGTACATGCCTATATTAAGACACATATAGTGACCACCTGGTCGATGGATGTCGAGAACCTTTCCTGCCCCAACGGCCACCGGTTCTCCGCGCTATGTACCACGCGCAAAACTAGTCTTCGTCCTGCACACAACAACATCCAAAGATCTTTTCCTGACTACTTTCTCTGTTCTATGGATAGAGACCACAAAACCGAATGACAACATAACAATTTTGTTAAATAAAAATAATTTTAAAATAAGGGAATAACATTAGATTCATCGTTTTCGACTAAGCCATAAATCTCAAAAAATATCACTCAGTCAAGCCAAGCAAGCAACAATAACACCATTTTTCAGAGCTAGTCACCGGTAGAAATACTCAAGTCTACCTTATAGTAGAAAAAATATTATTATGGCAGCCCCGTTGATGTTTCAGTTCAGTCAAGTTGGCAGGCAGTTCTTTAATGGCGACTTCAAGTGACGGGTTGTTTCTCTAGTATAAACTGACTGTATATTTTAGATTATTTAGTTGTTAGAACTGTGTTTACGTAAACATGACGGGGATTTTACCAAGCTACCAGCGTTTTGTAAATGGAGTACCCGTCCCGTCCATATCTCGGCGCTCGTTCCGCCTTCGAGAGAAATATTTGATTGTTTCTGTACTTTTGACATTCGGAATCGTGTGGTTAGGGGCATTATTCTATTTGCCAGAGTTCAAAAGTTCCACGAGTGTAAATGACAGTGTTTACAAAGTGTACAAACATATCCAGAAAGCTGGTCCTGAACTGCTTATGCCCCCTCCTCTAGCCCAAAATGACGTGGGAGATCCAGGTGTCATCCGGCACGGTGGAGGAGAAGACCCACACGTAATCGTGGACAGGAACCGACTACGAGCAAAAATTGAGGAAGATATGGGGATGAAAGTATTGGAGAGACCTCAATTTGATGCTGTACCTTCAGTTTCGTCTTCGAAAGGCCCACAGAAAAACCCAGTTGACGCAATTGAAGAGCCAGTAGCGGCAAACAACGCTGGCTCTAAGAATGTGTCTCCATCAGGACCTAAGGCAGAAGGGTCTGATAAATATGTAGCTGTTGCGCTGGGACCCAATGCAGATCCGGATCAAAAACAAAAATTGGAGACTATAAAAGAGGTAAGTTAGTGTTATAATTTTGAATTAAAATTGTTTACAGTGAATATTGCCTTTTTCCATGAAGCTATGTAGCTAGCAAGCCCGGCTTGTTCATAACATTAGCCTTGACTTAGAAGCCCTACATCTGCTCAACATGTGCAGATGGGCATCTGCAAGATGTTTACTGAAACTATTATTTTTCCATTATCAACCTCAATAATGATTTAATTAGCTGATTTAAACCATTTTTCTTTACTTCCATTTTTTATCCCTGTTTCATCCTCAGCTTACCCTTCAGAGCCTCTAGGACACTTTAATGATGGTCCTAGATTTAGTGGTTGTGGTCATAACATTGCCATTTTTATTCAAGCTTCTTGTAGAGTGTGAAATGGTTGATTTCACATTTTCAAGCTATAAAAATAGTGTCTCAAATTTTTTATTTAAGGGTACTAAATACATAGTAAAGATTGTTATTTTCCTGTTAATACCAGTTGAATGAACCACCAAATGATAACACTAAGTTATACAAAATGTTTGGACAGAAAAATGACCTGGAGTGCTATTTTTGAGAAACATGACTCATAAGCCATAAAGCTCATAGATATTTCAAAAATAGGACTTCTGGTCAATTACTTTAACCAGATTTCCGATCTCTGCTCTCATGATAGGATAGGGTTCTAATAGGAGTTACATATAGTTAGTATAGGTTCTGAATCTAAAATAAAATATTGTATTTATTGAGTGACCCAGAATTCTTTTATTCTTATGTTTTCACTAAGTTCGCTATTGGAGATAATTGATTTTATATTGGACAAGCTGTTATTGCAGCTCCATCTGTGGTTAAGAGTATGTTTTCAGGAGCACATAGATTTCTGAAACAAAAAGTAGCCTATATTTGACCCCATGTTTTCAACTATAACCATACCAAATATTATTATAATCTGTCTTGCAGTTTAGCTTGGAAAGTGTAACATAAAGACAGACTTTCTCATTACATTTATTTATTAAGATGGAAATGTATATATTAGTTATGGTAGACAATGCACTATGGCATTCCATGCAGAATTTTATCTATGACTAAGGTCAACACACAGCAGTTTTCTAAAGGAGAAAACATATAAATGTACCATAACTTTACTTATAGGGAACATCTAATATTTTCCACCTAATAGCTGATTGCCTCATTAATGGATATAGAGATTCCACATGCAATAAAATGGATGTTAACAGCTTAGTCACTTTCACTTGTGGCAATAATTGGAGTGTTTCCTTTCTATTCATTATGGCTGTTGTTTTGTGTAGAAAACTTGTTTAATTGTGTTATAGTAAGTAATATATTGCTTTAATCTTCTTTATCTTAATCCTAATATTATAAATGAGAAGGAAAAATAAATTTTATACTTGGTTTTTTGAAATTGATATAGGACAGTTATCAATTCTGAAAAAAGTACTGATCCCATGGGATGTAAATATGAGCATGCACATTTTCTGAACAGAATTATGAAAGAATTTTGGTAATCCGTTTAAAAATAAATAAGTTATAAGCCTTTGAAATTCGGTGGAAGGGGAAACTGTCAAAAAACAAGAAAAGGATGCACTGTGTGAGCTGTGACGTCACTGCCACTTGGTTTCGTGTGTACAAAAGAGATAGCAAGACGTCCCCACCACGCTCCCACTTTTCTTTTAGAGAAAACTTTAAAATCCAATTACTGCCTTAATTAACAACCAATTTTGTTGTTGTTTTTAGAATCTGTTACTTTTTAGTGTATATTTTGTTTAGTATAACAATATTAACCAAGTATGAATACAGTCAAGTAGCCTATTGGTCCACCTGTATAGCGTTTGATTTTGGTAACATTATACAGGTCCTCCAGCGTGCAGGTGTCAGGACATGCTGGGCACGTCAGAAGATGTGCCATTGCCTGAGCAAATCAATTAATAGTCATATCTAAATGTAATTGTGGGTAACTATTTCTAGAGCAAATTATTTATTTATTCAACACTTCTTTGCACGCAGTAAAATAAAAAAATATTATATTATTAATATTGTTTTTCTACTGTTAGCAACAACCTATTGTGTTAGTAGTAAAAATACTTAAATAACTAGGTATATAACAATTGGCAGACTTAGTTATGGTAGACCTCCTCAAAACGTCATTCATCATTTATGGGTAAAATGGTTATTATCGTCAAAGTGTTGGAGCCCGAATCGACTTTGCAAAGTCTTAAAAACAAATAAAATCTCGGTACATACTAAAAAATATTTACTAAGTAAATGTTAAGTCAGTCAGAGGTGTAATTTTGATAAATACTATTTTAGCGTGTATTCCTAGTTGCGACGTCAGCTTACGCTTCGGAGCCTTAGGGTACGCTGCAAGTCATGGTCCTAGATTTGGCGGCACTGGTTATTACAATGGGGCGACTGCCGTTTGACCTCCGTAACCCTATTTACAGGGAAACCAGACCAATAGGAACATGACCCGAGGTGTGTCTAGTGGCTAACACTGTCAGAATTTTTCAGGCTTCCTTAGGCATCTGACACAGCCTCACGACTGCTATCTATCGATAACAACCAGGACCAACGGCTCAACGTGGCTTCGGAAGCACGGAGGAGCTCGGGATAGAAAACGCCACTAAAATGCTACTAATCCAATAGTGGTCCCGTCTCGCCGTCGCTTGACACGCGCATTCGCTACGGATACGCGGGTCGCGCTCGACTATCGAGCTCCTCAAACTTTGATAAATACTATGTACTCGTATGTCTTGATGTATGACAAGTGGTCAGATCATACTTAGTTATTATTTATCACTTTATTAAACAATTAACAAAGGTTACGTAATTTTTCATGGTTTGTTGCAAGAATATATAATTGTTCAGCAGTTTCTTATCAACCCACTTTGATTGCATGGCAACCGATCCGGTTTTCACGGCATTCACACTAAGATATCCATACTAATTTTATAAATGCGAAAGTCTGTCTCTCTTTGTCATTGTGTCTGTCTATCTGTTACGCTTTCACGGCCAAACAGCTGAATGGATTTTGATGAAATTTGGTATGAATATAGTTGAAGACCCTAACGTAGGCTACTTTTTGACGCAGGCGGAGCTGCGTGATAAAGCTAGTATGGTTATATATGTTTAGATCCTCATTAGGCGCATCAAATTAGCTTAACCCGGACATAATTCTATAACTGTAATTTTCTTTTTCTATAGCATTAAGCATTTTTATTTATAATGTAATTAAGAAAAATTAAACATTTTTAAAATGCGCGTCAATGCAAAAAAAATAAAAAACTTAATTCCAAGTAAGTTTAATTTCATATCTACAGCATAATAAATAACTCTGTCGAAATACTTATCTTATGTTATATATCTTGCATTCTATTTATATAAATCAAAATTAAACTAATTAATCATCCGGTACTACCATTAATCAAGTGGGTTCACAAAATTTCAGATTTTTTGGTTTACCTAACTAGACATTATAGATAACTGCAGTTTTACAACTTATTCAGGACAATGTTTTATTTATCTAAACAAATAAAAAAAAATTAAATAGATTCACTTTGCAGATTTTTGCGAGAAAAATATTCGTAATTTTGGGAGAAACCAAAATATGTAACTATTTCAAAAATGTTTAATTTAGGCTTTGAAAATAATACTATTACCATGGAAATCAAATTAAACAATAATTGTTTACAGAGATTCATTTGTACATATTTTTTTTCAGTTACATTTTAATATAGACGTTATTCCTTGGGCCATAAAGCCGTAATTGGTTTGTTTGCATGCATATACTGTCGAGATGCGACGCGACTAGCTAGACGCACAACTCGCCCGCCACTTAGTTACGCGGGCATATTTTATACCTACTAAAAGTATAACTAGTTACGTTTATAAATATAAGCAAAGCATATTACATAGATACAAATCCATCGCAACGCTCATAAATGATATGTCCGTATTTATTATAGTATGTTTGCTATATCACTGTGTAAAATATTTTTATTTCTTATACTACACAGTCCTTATTGAACCCATATTACGCTCTCTGCATAATCCCAAGGTGGACTATCAGATAATGCTTCTAGCATTCGCTTTTTAATTTGTAAATCTATACTATCTATACTAATATTATAAAGCTGAAGAGTTTGTTTGTTTGAACGCGCTAATCCAAGGAACTACCTACTGAATCGATTAAATAAAATCTTTCACCAATGGATAGCTAAGATGTCCCCGAGTGCTATATTCTATGTATGTACCACAGACCACGGACGAAGCCGGGGCGGAACGCTAGTAAAAGAATATTTATTTGTAAGTAACTGTATGTGTAAGTAACAATAATAGGCGTGACGAATGGGTCAAAAAAATGAAATTCTGTTTAGTCCGTCAATCAGATAATGCAAAAATATTACATACATATTTTTTATTTTCTTTGATAAACCAATAAAGACCAAGTTAAAACGTGTTAAAGTTTGAGAGTGGGGATAAAAACGTCACGAGTATGCATAAAACGCAGCTAGACGTGACGTCATGCGTCTTTTCAACTCATTATATCTCTGTAATTTTTAGAGTATATGAAAAAACAAAAAATACGTATCCAATATTTTTAAATAATCTATCTGATGGGCTAAGAATCAAAAATCATTCGTCATACCTAAATAGGTCTGAAAACAAATAAAACTCCTTACTCCTTAGAAATGTGTTTATTTATATAACATTTTCTTAAATTCGAGTATACATTTTAGGCAAGAAATGTTAAATAAGACGTGGACATGAATGCATCTAAATAAAATTAATTTTAGAAACTAAAACCTAAAACCCCGACGGACCCGGCTAACGTCGTGGTGTATGTGCCTTCACTGGGGAATGGGCGTCACCCCTGGTGCGACTTTATACTTCGGCCCTACTCGTGGTAACAGTTTATGGATACTAATAACGAAAAAACCCAATCCAATGAAATAAAAAAAACATCAAACCTAATACAGCAGACTTTTCACAAAAGTATGTTCACGCACTTTAGGAGTAACTCCACGCCTTCTCTGTCAACAATGTCTGATGATTGTATCACTGACAAGCAAAATACACCCATATTTGACCAAAAAATGGCACACCCCTCAACGATAATCAAACCGCCAGACCGACAGACCATACCTATACCAAGAGCAAAAAGGCCTCGTAAATCTGACTCACCTCCACCACAACAGCAAGTACTGCTCACCAACAGATTTGAACAGCTACCTGTTGATGAAACTGAAACAACATTAAAGCAGATTGACGCAACTGGAGAGAAAAGGAGAAATAAACCTCCTCCGCTAATATTGTATGGGATCACTGACGTCAACAAACTTCTAGAAACAGTTGAGACTGTTTTAGTGAAAACAGATTATGTAATTAAAATTGTTACAAAAAATCAACTCAAAGTAAACTGCGCATCAGCTGAAGCTTATAAAAATCTTATGACACTGGTAAGGCAGAAAGGACTTATAGGCCATACATTCACACACAAGGATGAAAAGTGTTACCGAATTGTAATCAAGAATCTGCATCACACTACACCACATGAGGAAATTGTTAAAGAAATTGAGCAAACTGGGAACAAGGTATTTGGAGAAATCATAAATGCTCGCTACGGCCCCAATAAGATACCAACTTCAACATTTTTTGTGAACTTAGATGTGTGTGAAAATAACAGTGCAAATAACAAAGATGTAAAGAAACTGAAATACATATATAACACTTGCATAACAATCGAAGATCCTCGGAAACGCAAGACTTCGTTCAAGAAATCGTTTGGAATCCATTTTATGAAAAATATAATGATAGGTTGGAAATGATTCAGCGTAAATTTCTGCGTACCATGAATTATAAGTGTTATCGTAAAAGGGCCTCATACAAAATTTTGTTGAAAAAGTTTGGAATTGACTCCCTAAAAAAGAGAAGACTGTTTTTAGATCAGATAATTCTGTACAAAATTTGCCATAGTATGTTTGAGAGTAACGAGTTACATAACCAGCTGTGCTACCGGGTGCCTAGGCGATCGGGACGTGCATGCAACTCTTTGACATTTAGACTGTTCGCTATTAAAAACTGTAGAACTCATGCAGGCAAGCGTGCTCCTTTAAGACGCCTTATGCTTAGTTATAACAAATACTTTACTAGTGTAGATATATTGTCATTGCCCTCTTTTAAGAAAAACCTTTTCTGTCTCAGTAATCTTGACAATTTTTGAACTAGATCCTGTCTGTAACTTAGTGGCTAACTAAATAACTACTAACTAGTTTGTTTTTGTATCGTAATTACTTTGTAGTTACTTTATTTTTAATAAGTAATCTGAGGATAATAGTGCTGGTTGTACAACTATATAAACATTGTATTATATCTGAATATGTGTTGTTACCTCTTGTACAATTGTTTTTTGTCCTAAATAAATAAAAATAAAAATAAAAAATAAGACAATTGTGCAATGCTCTATTTAAAATGGCGAATTAAAAAAGCTGTCAAGTCTACCAGGAAATAACTGCAAGAAGAGATTAAAGAAATGTAAAGACGAAGGAACAAAGAATAGTAGAAAATAAGAACCCACAACCAACCGAAGAAGTAAATACTAAGCTGACTATACAAAAAAAATACTATCTTGACACTGGTAAAGAACCAACAAATTCCACAACAACTTATGCTAATGTTCTTAATAAAGGTAATCTAGAAAATCTAAATGCCGAGCCAACCCTGGTGTTACAAGATATACTCATAAAACAATCTGAAAAGATAGATATGCTCCTTCAACAAATCAGCACTCTTATGGGTCTGATGACTAAAGTGATTGACAAACTTTTATAATGACTGCACTAAAGATTGGTGCTTGGAACATTAATGGACTGGCGCCAAATAATGAAGAGGCAATAATGGTCCTAGATTTGCACAAATTTGACATCCTGCTTATATCCGAAACCCCACTTCACAGAGTTTTTCGAAAGTCTAGGACCACGTTTCGTAGCAGGAGGTGGCTGGAATGCGAAACACACTCATTGGGGCTCTAGGCTTATTAATACAAATGGTAGAGAACTATAAGGGTAAGCTTACAACCTTATCAACAAAAGAACCTACTCATTGGCCTACAAATCCAAAAAAGCAACCGGATTTAATTGATTTTTTCATAGCTGGAGGGCAATTGGGAATGGACTTCAGAGTTCAGTCCTGTCTGGATGGCTCGTCTAATCATGTTCCAATAATTTTATCACTAAGCGCAACAGTATTATATAATGACACATTTTCTCCTCTGTATAATAATAAAACTGACTGGACTAGCTTCAGAGAACTAATAGAGTCAAACTTGTAATTAAAAACCCCTTTAAAAACAGCCCTAGATATTGACAATGCTGCACAACATTTTGCCACAGTTATCCAGACTGCCTGTTGGCAATGTACACCAGTGAATAATCCTCCAGGTGAAAAGTCTAAAATTCCATTCGAAATAAGAGAAATGATTAGAGAGAAACGTAGGCTTCGCAGAGTCTGGCACATAAGTCGATGCCAGGAAGATAAGTCCGCTCTCAATAAAATGATAAAGAAGGTGAGAGAAGCTCTTGTTGAAGCCGGAAATGCAGCCGTTAAAGCATGGCTCAAATCACTCACGGCTAGTAGGACTACGGATTATTCACTTTGGAAAGCCACTCGAAACATGAACCAGCCACAAAAATCGAAACCACCCTTAAAAAACAGTGACGGAACATGGTGCCGAACAAGTAAGGAGAAAGCCGACTATTTGCTAAACACCTGCCACAGGTCTTTACTCCTAATGTAAGTAATGCTGATGATCAAGACATAGACCTTGTACTGCAACAAGAATTAAAGCTGGGGGACCCCATAAAACATATTACTCCTACGGAAGTTATTAGGGCAATCAACAAACTTGAAAATAAAAAAGCACCAGGGTTCGACCTAATAACTAAAGGAGTGCTCCGAGAGTTACCGCGGAAAGCAGAAGTATACCTAACATCATTATACAATGGAATACTGAGAACTAAATACTACCCACAACTCTGGAAAGTGTCGTAGATAGTTATGGTACACAAAGAAGGTAAACCAACATCTGATGTCACCTACAGACCTATTAGCCTATTACCAATAGTGTCGAAACTCTTTGAAAAACTTCTGCTTCAAAGAATTCTTCCTATACTTGTCGAGAAATCCATAATACCCGATCATCAGCTTGGGTTTCGAACAGAGCATGGCACAATTGAACAGGTATATAGAGTATACGAAACCATAAGGAAGTCTCTAGAGGACAAAAAGTACCGCTGTTCCGCATTCCTTGACATCAAGCAGGCCTTTGATAAGGTGTGGCACATGGACTCCTATTCAAAATTAAGCAATGGCTTCCTCACACATTCTTCGAACTTCTGAAATCTTTCCTGTCCGATAGAATATTTCAAGTGAGAGAAGGAGATAGCACATCTGAGTTCTACGACATCCTGGCAGGTGTACCACAGGGCTCTGTACTTGGACCCGTTCTGTATACAATTTTCACAGCGGGCCTACCCGTGAGGCAAGGAGTTACCACAGCAACATATGCAGATGACACAGCCATTCTTGCAAGCGACAGTAACCCAGCCACGGCTTCTAGAAAAGTACAGGATAGCCTAAATGATATACAGAGCTGGTCGGAAAAGTGGAGGATAAAGATCAGCACAACTAAATCTGTGCAGGTAACATTCTCGTTGGAAACTGCCCTCCCATCAAGCTTGGCCAAGAAGAACTGCCCCACACGGACACTGTTAAGTATCTGGGAGTGCATCTCGACCGGAAACTAACCTGGAAACACCACATTCAAACTAAAAGAGATCAAATTAACCTTAAAATGAGAAATCTGCAGTGGCTGCTGGGTAGAAATTCTGTGCTCAGCACTGACAACAAACTACTGGTGTATAAGACAATATTGAAGCCGGTATGGACCTACGGGATCCAACTCTGGGGCCCTGCTGCCGCCTCTAACATAAATATCATCCAGAGGGCACAAAATGCTATCCTTAAGACCATTGCAAATGCACCATGATTCATTATGAACTCAGAGGTTCATGAATACCTGAGAATAAAAACGGTGAAGGAGGAAGTAACTGTAGCTGTAAACATTTACAAACGAAGGTTGGAAAGGCACCCTAATCAACTGGCCATCTGCCTAACTAAGTCAGCTCATAGGAGGCGCTTGAGGAGACATGCTATAATGGATTCTGCAACTGACAACAATACTTAAAAAAGTTAATATCGAGAGAGAAGAGGTTCCCACTGGGGAACCCCCCGACAAGCAACCATTCCATTAACACGTCTGCTTATAGTCTTATGACTGACTGCAAGATTTAGAAAATAAAGAAAACTTACTACTGCAAAATTAAACTGTTATCGATGACTTTAGCTGCTTTAAAGCTAATTATGAATTTTTATTATTTATTTTTTAACAATTTGAGTTCAAAATGTGAAGCAAAAGTGATAAAGGTATATGAGATCAACACTATATGAGTAATTTTTAGAAATTAGTCCTAAATTCCTGTAGTAATTGTGCGAGGAGACAATCTAATAAAAACCATCAAAATATTTAGAAAACAAGTGGTATATTCAAAAATATTATATTTGAATGATTTCAATGTAAAATTCTGTAAGTAATATTTATAATTATTAAATTAAGTATATAAGTACTTAAAAATTTTTAATCACATCTTTTTTCTATAAAATCTGAAGTTTCTGATTTTTCTACAGAAACTTGGTCGCTGTCAGATTCTAATTCTAACTCTATGAGAAGTTTTGTAGTCTGTGCCGAGTCATTCGCATTTTCAAGTTTAAACCTTTTCGGGCTGTCTGCATCTGAATCGTAATCAGTTTCTTCTGAAAATGTATTGTCATCATCTTTTAAAACATCATCGGTGTCTACTGGGTTTCCATCGGAGGTGCATCCAGTCAGATTTTGAATCGAAAAATCGTCATTAATATCAGTGTCATCAATTCCATGACACACCTTTCCGTCACAATTGGTACAAAGCACCGAGCAATTCAGTCCGAATTTTTTGCAGGTGCAGTTATGTTTGCAGATTGTTTACTGGAAATCATATTCAAAATATGTTTGGGTGCGGGATCAGCTAGAGTCATAACTGGTTCTAAGTTTTTATCAATTAATTGCCAGCCCCATTCATTTGGTGGTTTTTCGATCGAAAACCATTTTTGGATTTGGTGGTATGGTCTGTAAATATGTTGATAAGCCGATGGTAAATTGAATTTGCTTTTGGTCATAGATTTAGTAATATTGTAGTATCGTATCTGATTTAGTTTGTTTTGTGTCTCCATATAAATGCCGTAAAAACTGTTCTCCTGCGACCGCTAGATCTCGCGGATTTGCATTATGGTTTTTGAAAATTGAGATCAGTTGTTGTACGGTTGCATCGCATTTGATTAAATTGGCAATTTGTTTTTCCCTTGTCGAAAAATCGGTGACGTAAGGTCACATCCGCTAATAGCATGAATGAAGAAAATGTTACTTTTGATCTCTTCGTTGTTGAAGCAATCAGTCGCATAATATTTTGTGTTGATTTTCCTTCGACCTGGCTTCATAAGGTATACATTTCGTTCTTTCGAAAGTCCACAAAGTATAACTAGCCAATCGACGTCTTCACCAACTTACGACATATCTTGCACTTGGGGTACTCCATTTTTTTGCCATAAATAAGTAAATAAACACGCGAGCGATTGACCGAATTATGACGAATGGGTCGGCGGCGGCGCGGGCGGTGGCAGAGCGCGCCACCGCTCCGTCTCCCCGCCCCGCACCCACCGCATGTACCCCGTTCACAACCCGCGCTCGCGCGTATTTTATGTTTTTTTATAAATTTCATAAACGTAGTGTCGCGTTACACTGTATAATTTTAGTGAAAACATAATTGAGGCATCCCAAATTCTATAATTAAACAAAAATTCCGCAGTTAGGATTTTTTTCTAGCGAGAAATATGTTTTGATTGAAACGTTAAAAAAAAATGTTAAATTTTTGTGTAATGTATCTATAAAGACTTTATTAAGCTTATCAGAGACATAACATCATAGTTATTATTTTTGCTTAATGATATATAGGCATAAAATGAATATTGCTAAAAAAAACAGACATGCGAAATAAGATTTTGTTTAATTTTGATTTCAAGTGATAGACTTTAACTACAGCTTAAAATTATACTTACAAGGTTTTCGGTTACGTATTATACTTTTACGATAAAGTTGGATGATTAACAAAATCGTGTGATTTCCATAAAAAAACATTACCACCCCGGAGTTTTTACAACTCGGTATTAATTTATATTTGATACTTAATATAAATATCCAAAAAAAATAAATAAACATCGAGTTTATGAATTATGTCCAGGTTAAGCTAATTTGACGCGCCTACATACATTTATATATAGATAAATCTTCTTAGTCCTCACCCTTTAGATCCACATAAAAAATAGGTATACTAAACTGTTTATGTGGGATTTATTTTATACTAGCTTTGTCCCGCAGCTCCGCCTGCGTCTTAAAGTAGCCTATGTTTGACCTCGGGTCTTCAACTATATTCATACCAAATTTCATCAAAATCCGTTCAGCGGTTTGGCCGTGAAAGCTTTCGCATTTATAATATTAGTATGGATATCTATCTTGTGTGTTTTCATCAGCATTGCAACTCATTAAGTTTAAAAAAGTAGGTAGTAAGGATTTACAAATTTCATCAAAAATCTATACTAATATTATAAAGCTGAAGAGTTTGTTTGTTTGTTTGAACGCGCTAATCTCAGGAACTACTGGTTCGAATTGAAAAATTCTTTTTGTGTTGGATAGATCATTTATCGAGGAAGGCTTTAGGCTATATAACATCACGTTGCGACTAATAGGAGCGAAGAAACAGTCGAAAATGTGGTAAAGACGGGGAAGATTATTCATCTTTTCAACATAATAATATTAATCTTTATTCAAATAAAAGGGTTTATTGATTCTACCACAAGTAAAAATATAATTTACGCAGAAGTACTTTAAAATATATTCTTTTTAAAACTACTTTAAAATATATTTATATTATGTAACTAAATCGTCTATAATAAGTCGTGGGTAACAGCTATAGGTAATTTATAATAAAGCTGAGGAGGTAAGACTGTAAACAAAAAATAAATATGATTCCCAAAATAACTATTCCACGCGGGCGAAGTCGCGGGCACAGCTAGTAGTAAATATGGAAGTCGAATATGGATTAGCTATTTTTCGTCAAAAACCATGAACCGCGCAATTATCTATCTACGGTTGTTATTGCGTATTTCCGTTGTGAGATAATGATTAGCCCCCTTATTCATAAGTTCGTCTAGTTTAACTAAAATATGCTCTGTCTCGTTCCTTCACGTCAAATTATTGATTAGAGAGAAAGGGACTAAACATATTTTAGTTACTTTAGACTTAACGAACGTGCGTAAATTTTTATGAATAAGGGGGTTATACCCGATAAAAATTTTGCCCAATAAATTAAAATATAAGGGTCAAATTATAACAGTTGTACTATATTGTATTCACTAATCAAGATCTCATGACGATTACCCTATTTTACGCAAATTGATTTGATTGACTCGCTATGAAGAAGCGCCTTTTACTTCCATCGCCAGCTGATAAACTTTTACATTTTCACAATCTACGGATTTCTTGGTCTGCCTGTAATATTGTCAAAGTTTGACATTTCTGATATTTTTTTTGTAACTAATATAACAACTAAGAACAGCGATGCAAGGATGCTTTCTCAATTGGCTTTTTTTCTGAGATCTTCATTTAAAATTATCACATTTTACATAATTTACGATAAACCTCGATGTATTTAGTTATTAAAGTACAAAATAGCTAAACCATCCTCATATCATTAGTGAAAACCTCAAGAAAAACAGTTAAGTAGTTGGCAGAAGTAGAGCACGCTCTTATTACAAAGAAAGGATGCAACAATACCACGTCAGCATATCCTTACACGTTCGCGAATCGCGAACATATCCAAACGAACAAACATCCAATCAGACGCGTATTATTTCGGGCACAATCACATGCAAACATTATACAGGTATAAGTGCAAATATTTGGTCGGCACAAAGCCCGAAGCCAAACATTTGGTACAACGCACTTCATTTCACCTGTTTGTTGGACATTGGTGTGAAAATTTCTGCTTAATTTCACACAATTGAGTAAAGAGAATATTTTATTGAAATAATTATTAGCTCACAGGTGGATTGTGTAATAGTATTTAACTTATTTTGGTGTTATTTTTCTGGTTGGGTGGTGGTTGCTAATAGTGTGCAAGAACTGAAGGTGTAACACACAGAATTTGTTACATCTAGAAATATACAGGGATACATTCCACATGTGGATTCGAAGTATGGGTCTAAATTCACGGGAAAAATACTTGGACACGGTGCTAGTAAAATATGTGGTTTAGTTGGTTACCAAATAAATGCGGACCATTATAATTATAACAAAACACAAAACTTGGTGATTACCGAACCGGCACAACGTAGACTGTACTGTAGAACAATGTGCATAGAAAATTGAAGTGAAACTTGACTGTGACATGTTCCGTTTACTTAAACCCACTTACGCGTGTCATCGGTACCGTACAGTGCCACGATTACTGATAATGGCGACACTGTTTTCGACTATATCTCCATTTTATTTTAATAAAGCTTCTCTGAATATGTACTTTAGAGAAGGTAACCAGGCTTGTAATCCTTACTTAATGGACGGCCATAACCTGGAGGCCTACGCCCTCGTAAAAAGCATAACGAGAGAGAGAGAATTCAAATTGTATAAAAAACACATGCACCTCTATCCGTCTTATTTCGCGTCTTGTAAAAAATCTAGAGACTGTACTAACAATAATTCTAGGTTTAAATCAAGAGAACCTTGATAAACTCTGTTTTAAACCACATACGCGTCTGTACCAAGCACCTAGGTTGCTAATCCTAAAATCCACTAACATGCAGGTAAAGTTTCAAACGTTAGCAGTTCTCAGTTTGGAGAGTATTGTGCAGAAGCTAACGGGACTATTGGAATCGTCTCGCTGTGGCCGCAATCGCAATCCACGGCACACATTCACGATACTCTGACCCAGCGGCGATGTCACTTTCTTATTCTATACGGGTATTACCATTATCAGAATCCTTTTTTTTAAAGAACACACATGGAATGCATAATTGTATGCTTAAAATATACAATACAATACAAATACTCTTTATTGCACCAAAATACAAATTTCACAACACAATTTACGTACATAAAAATTGAGGTACAAAGGCGAAATAGCGTGGATATTAGTTGTATTATATATCCTCTCAAATTTAATGTGGTTTTATTTTTCGTAGACCAGTAAAAACCAGTTTTAAACATTGTAATTAGTAATTCTTTGGTTGACGGAAATGTAAACATATTTTAGGTCGTATCATACACATTTTTATATTAACTACCTTTGCGGAATTTCTTCATCTTACTAAACGACCATTATGTCGTCTCCTCAGCTATATTTTCAATTTTTCTTCTTTCTATCTTCAGCTGCATAGCACAGTAACAAGGTCTGAAATTATAACAGTGTTGCTATAAGTTTGGGTATCTCAAATCAAATCAAAATACTTTATTGTGAAACACAGGGGTGAAAAAGTTGTTTAAGTAATAAAAAAGGAAATCTTTATTATCGATGGCTAGTTAATATAGTCTTCCCTAATTCATTACCTAAATAATGCTTAGCAGACGCTTCCACTGGCACGACTAGTGTTGCCAGGCGTCCGGATAAAGCCGGACATAGTTAGGCTTTTTGATTGCGTGTCCGGCCAAAATAAACGGTGCCCAGCTTGTACGGCTTTTGTTAGGCTTTTTACATTTTATTTAATTTAACACGATTTAAGGTAATAATCAGAAAAGATTTAAATACTGAGACACAAAATCCTCAATAATGTAGGGTGTCCGGCCGTTTTAGCCAAATGTTGAGAACTGAACCTTTTTATTAGTAAAAACTCTGTCTAATATATATATATATTTTTTTTTTTGTTGGTTGTTATAGAAACAATTAATAAACAGTCATATCAAGTACTCAAAAAATATCTACGTGTTTTATTTTCCAGCCTTAATATTAGTCCACAAAATATTAGTTTTTTATACCAAATGTCCGGCCAAACTGGCTGGTCTGTCCGGCTATTAGGTTTGGCGACCTGGCAACCCCAGGCACGACAGGTGAGATAAGTCGGGGGATCCTAGTTGCAAGGCAAACTCCCAAAGCACATATCTCTAAAAAGCAACTAGAAAATCTTTCTTTATATCTCAAAAGTTTTAAGGAAAATAGAAGAAAATCTTAATAACTAATTACTAAATTCATGTACAGTGTCGGTGGTCTTAAAATTCATGGAACTACAGAAAAAACTGACCTGATATCTGCTCCTGACTATACTCTTACAATGAATGTTGAAAAGATTTTCTATGTTTACACAACTCAACTTTACTCATTTCGATGTTTCGAAAATGTTAGAAAAAGGTTATTTTCAAAGGGAGTTACACAAAGTATTGTTCTCAGCGAAAGCACATTTCCAACGGTTTGTTAGTTAGCCCATTGTCGTTAGTTGCTCATTGTCTTTTAGGAGTCACAGGTATTGCTAAATAGACAGGACAATCATCAATGAATGGTTTTTGTTCGTGTAGTAAGTAGTTAATCAATCATTTATTGTAGGTATCAAACAACCTTATTTTTGTGCGCGGAATTTTAATTAATTTAATTGAAATCTCTAGAATAATTATCATATTTAATTACTAATACATAACTAAACTACGCGCTGCCTCTCTCTCTCATACTAAACCTATTTTTTGCTATTAGTTATAAAAATGGAATCAATAAAACAACAGGTTGATTTTATCTAACTATAATTAAAAATTTTGCCTTCCTGTTCTCTAAAATCCTTTTTAGAGAACAGGAAGGTATAGGTATATAAGGTAAAAAAGTATATAACACCAAATTCATGAATTTGGTGTTATATACTTTTTTTAATTAACCGCATCTAATCTCGAATGGGCATATAAAATAGTATCCGAGTAATATTATCAAACTTTTGATTTAATTTTGCATATATAGTCATCACCAGACGTCCCTTCAAAATATTAAAAATTAAATAACTAATTAATATTCAGTAGTTAGTTGTTTGAGAAAAACATACAGAACTTCTCTGGGGCATAGTGTACGCGTTCCTGTTTTTAATGTGTTTTTACTTACAAAACGAATAAAAACATTATTATGATTTTATGCTTAACCTAGATATAGTTCTATTTCATCGAGAGCATATTTCAACGAAACAGTTCGTAAAATATTACGAAGAAAATATCTAATATAGATTCATAACAACGTCAACGTCGGAATTGACTAAGGTGATAAAAGTTAGCGACTAAAGTTAGCGACAAGACAAACAAGCGACAACTGTGGAGTTTACTCGCGACAAGCAAACCCGGAAAATTAACTAGAGCTGGGCGGTCTACACTGTAAATAAGCATCATGTTGAGCATAAAAGTTTGCAAAAGTAAAAAATAAAATATACTATATTTTTTTATTGGTTTTTCAATCATAGTGAGCAATCACAAACTTCAGCATTTGGAATCAAAATAAATAAATTGTAACTATTGTTACATTTCGCATTTGTGTAAATGAATAAAGGTAACTAATACAAGACAGGATGATAACTAGCATAGTTATCAAACTTCATTCTTATTAGCAACTAGCTGTTTCCCGCAGCTCCGCCTGCGGTATATATTACTCAGGGTGAATGTAGCTTTCCAAAGGTGAAAGAATTTTTGAAATTCGCACTGTAGTTTTTGAGTTTATTCATTACAAACATACACACAAAAATACAAATCTTTCCTCTTTATAATATTATTAGTGTAGATAATGCTATATGTTCCTTCCTACATTACTATTTTAATCCCATTTAAAAATTATAAGAAATCGATAACAAATTAGTTTTCCGTAACTTCCGTAAGCCTTGAATTTGGAGTCGAAACATTTTAAGAGTACTAAACAATAATCACTATCTATCTCTATCTGTGGATTATCTGGAAAACATTGCATATGCAAATTAAAATTAAGCGATAAGGCCGATTATTGTATAATTCCTGTTTATCATTTTTCTTTATTATAACTTTTGATTGTATATAAGAAAATTCCGTGCTTCGAAATGCACGTTAAGCCTTAGATCCCGGCTGCCATATGGTGGTCGTTACAGGAACCACGTCGGAAGCCGAGAGACGGTTCCGAACAACTCTGACACCAGGGTGTACATGGTTGATTAACAATGTAACCTACACGAAATGATGATGATGATTAGAGGTATAGTTTTGTGGTGTAATGAAGAATATTTGTGTTGTGTTCTATAACAAAATTGTAACGTTATTGATTGTTTACTTAACAGTACAACTTGACAATTCACAAATTTTTATTTCTTGTTTCTTACATCTTGTTCTTAATCGAAAAGTCGCAGACAATGACTCATATCCTGCCATTAGGTATGAGGATGAAATAAATTTTTAAGAACCGGAATTACATTATTGCAATCCACGAGCAGAGCTTTACTCAAAATTATGAGTGAAAAGGGGAGAACGGAGATGAAAGCAAGTTCCGTTGTTAACTTTGCTACAGAAAGTCTGTTTCGAAGTTCCGCACCTAAGCGGATAATTCTTAGTGAGAATAAATATCTTGAAACTGATTGCAAGTTAAATGTTAAATGCATCGAGATATATGTGTACGTTAGTACATATATCTCGATGGTTAAATGCTATGCTTTTGATGTACTTCAGTCTATTTAATCTGCTAATTCATAAGATTTTCATAACAAATACCTAAATAATATTCATTTGTTGGTCGTAAATGTTCGTTTAGATTCTGTCAAGCATTAATTAACAGATCGCTTGTGATCTGTTTAGTGATTCCCTCGTCTCGGACTCTCGGGCCATTAACAGAATAACGGTTTATTGATGGCATAAATGTAATATTTATACCTTCATGGATGTATATCTTATTGTCTGTTAATATCGAGAATATCGACTGCTTTCGTTTCCAGATATCATACGTTACTAGTTGTGTTTGATGATAAACATTATTCAATATCTCTGAGAATCTGAGATTATTGCGATTGAAAACAAATCTTTCAGCTTTTAGCAATCCCATTAATCAAATAAATATTGATAGTTTTTGTAGGCACAAGTTAATAGAGTATACGTACATGGGGCTATTCTGTTGTAGGGATTAGGTCTTCTTCATATAAGCGTGTTTCCCATTTGCATCATCAGCCCCAGGGTACACTTTTCATTTTTGTCAGTACGGTACTGGTTATAACAATAGAGTATTACCAGACGTTCAGACATCTGAAAAAAATGTCGGCTTAGGTTAGGTGAATATGGATTAGCTTATTTAGTTGTATGAATTTAACAAACTCCAAACTCTGTCCACATTTAAGAAGCGAGTAAGAGATCATTATTTCTCCTTAAATTCATAAATCGTATTATATATATATATTATTTAATTAGATATTAGTAGGTATATTTATTGTATTTATTATTAAGTTTATTATACATATAGTTTTATAAAATAGGTTTAAATTGTGCTTATTATTTTTGTATTATATTTTTTTTTTATTGTACGCCACTTTGCCTCTTTCTTTCGTAGTTCCTGTCGCGGGTCTGCTGGAAGAAATTTCTTTAGAAATAAGTAGAACCCTTGTACACAGTTTTCCTAATTTTAAGTTTCCAATGTATATTTACAGCGTGTACATGAAATAAATAAATTTATTGACAACATAACGCACGAATGCTATATAAATCAGCTTATTGTTCCATATAATCAAGTAAAGCGTGAAGCCTTATCGCTGTCATACCTCACAATATATCACATATTGATAAAATATTTGCGAATTATATTCTTTGATATAATTCATTGCCAAGTGGCACTGATTATAATGACTATGTTGATTGGCTTGAATGCTGTTCAGTTATGTATTTTAATATTAGCTCTTTTCCCCTTCGCTTGCGTCAACCGTCAATATTCATACCAAATTTCATCAAAATCCGTTCAGCAGTTTGGCCGTGAAAGCGTTACAGACAGACAGACAGACTTTCGCATTTATAATATTAGTATGGAGTATGGATATGGATAGTATGGATTGTTACTAGGTGTCCGTTTCGCTCGTCATGTGTATGATAGATGGATAAATCCCGGGAAAGGGCAGAGCCTATTTTTTGGTGCGATGTAACAGTACAGCATTCATGAGATTTTATAAACGCAGACGCTAGCGACTGTGTTAACAATTTAATATGGCAAACCTGTACAGCGCCTCTGCCGGATGGTAAGGTAAGGGCCGTAGATAACACTAAATAATTTGTTTTGTATACGACACTCCGTTTGCATTGTAAGACCTTTTTACGAGTCATAATTACCAATTATCTAATTAAGACCAATGTTCTAACCTTAAATATTTCGTGCGTGATTATCCTATTTACGAAATGACTTACTCTAATAAAGAGTTGTGTATTATTTAACTATTGTTATCAATTTAATAGACTACTTTCCGGACGAATTTTCCTTAAAATTACAAGATGAATTTTAAGTTTTATTCATACCTAAAATAGTCTTGCACTTTTACATGACCATACGAAAACGAGGAAAGGAGTAGTTATTCTTTACTAATGTCGGGGAGACAAACGTACTAAAATTTGTTAGCTAACGGTTAATAATTATACATATTTGTCATTCTATTGTTTTAAAATAAAAAATCATCGACAAATTATATTTACACGAGTAGGTGTAGGTATCTATTTACATGATTTGTATTTTGTTCAACACGAAATTACTTTGAAAAGTGAATTGCGAAAATAATAAGGGCGCTGGCACCGTCCTAATGCGTATCGTAATTAGCAGACAGGACACCGCTCCGGAACTCTTTTATTGCTCATAATGTTCGGCCAAATAACCAACGGCCTCCTTTTACCCTATGCCCGCCTAGTACACACAACGCTAATCTCTTGATATTTTACCCTTGTGTGGATGTAATGAGAAAAGGTATATACAGTACATACATTTTCTCCAATTCGCCAATCTCATAATGGCTTTTCTATCCAAAAAATCATGTCTGTCATAAGCCTTGCCTGCTCGTAAAAATGTTAATTTCGCTCATGTCGATGTCTCCCGCCATTATTACACGCCTGAGATTGCTACGTAGACAGCCCATATTACAAGTGTGTATTAATTTCCGTATTATACAATGTATAATATATGATATATATATATATATAGCTACGTACGTGTTAAAATGTATTATATTAGTAGTAACGACTGTTTAGAATATACAAAATTTATAAGGAAAGTCGAGTCGAAAGAAGACCTACCGGTATCCTCAATCCGACCAAATTAGTTTTTATCTATTATAACATAAAAATTTCGCGCGAAAATTATAAAACGAAGCTTATTTGAGTCATTGATGATGTATATGATCTGTCAAAAAAAGTCTTAACGGAAATTCTGCAATTATAACAAATATTACGCCAAGGTACAGTTTGTATGAAATTGAATGCAGTTAGAACATAAATCTGCAACTTTATATCTGTGGATTTTTTCGAAACGTTTTTGAGTAAATTCCGGGTTTTATTACTTTATTTGTTTCCTGAGCACTTAAAATTCTAAAAAACAAGCAAAATATTTTGTATTTTAATTGATTTACCGAGAAGATAAAAATGGACGGAATCCGGAGCCTTTTAAAATAACAACACTCCGGACACCGACCATAATAATATAATAAATGCAAAAGTCTGTCTGTCTGTTACGCTTTCACTGCCAAACCGCTGCGCTGGACGGATTTTAATGAAATTTGGTATGAATATAGTTGAAGACCCGGGGGTCAAACATAGGCTACTTTTTGACGTAGGCGGAGCTGCGGGAAAAAGCTAGTTACTAATATAATTATGATTGAATGATTTAAATTTTGTTTTATTTCTTATAAATATCAACTGTTTTTGGAAAAGGTTAAATTTTAGCAGTCGCGATAATTATGTCTGATCGCATACCGGGGCATCAGTGGTCGGAGACTGGAATAACTATCGTCAGTCGGTCGGAAAACGGTGTTTTCAGTTTTATACTTTAAAACCAAATAAAGGACTATAAACAGCCTTTGAAAAAAATCGATTTTTTCACTTTTTATGAAAATATAGTAGGTATGTAATCTTTCAGAACAGTATAACATTTCATGAATTTTTGAGTATTTTTTTTGTCTTTTGATGGATTTACTAGTGCTTTTGAGTTAGTTATTAACTACTTGACTTCTCTAGCTTTTCTCATAATTACCTTATCTATATAATATTATTATAAGAACCTCAGATTTCTAACTCAAAAAAAATATAGTTAATTATGCTTTATGTTTAATAGTGACTGACTGAAAATTGCCTGGAAGAAATTTCTTTTCCGACAAGACCGCCTTTTGCGCCTTGTTTGTTTCTTTAATTGTGTTTGTTTGACAAATGTGTCCTTTTTGTGCAATAAAGAGAATTTGTATTTTATGCTTGAAAATTCATACAAACCTGTTATAAAGTTGCACGATTATTTCCGCTACATGAAATGATTTCATGAAAATATGCTAAGCTAGTAGCGAATAACATGCTAAATGTTGTTAATTTTACGAGTGTTAAGATCACCGATAGTGGCCTGTTAGTGTGGGATAGGTATAAGGATGGCTTATAATGAGCTTCTTCCGCTGGTGAAGTGACCACGGCGACCGCAATCATCCAAATCGGCTCAACTTCCATGTTGTTGAGCCATTCTTTGTCTTGAGAATATCAGAATTGTTTACACTTTCAAACAATGTTTGCATTCGTACTTTTTTAAATTTCATTAGAGCGTATTTGTCATTTCCATTCTTGGAATACGTTTCAGAGACTAACTAGGTAGAGCGTCTTGAGTAGTGCATGTTTTGTATGTTAGGACTGTTATCTGTTCTGGGCCTAGGGCACATTTTAATCATGACTAATGACTCTAATGAGCATGAGCTATCTTTGATTATTCAAACAAATGTAGCGAGCTAGTTTTCATTGGATTTTTAAAATTTATAAATTAAACACATTTAATTTACCTGCTTCACAGAATAATAGAATAGTTGGCAATGAAAAATCCAATTACTTACAACAATTTTGGTAATGGTTACAATTTAGCCGGTACATTATTCAAAAAACAAAAACAAATTTACCTATTGTTCTCATTGATATATGACTAAACTAGCCGAGCCCGCGACTTCGTCCGCGTAATGTTCGATTATACCTACTTTCGTTTTACACATAATATTTGATGTTTTCATATATTTAAAATGTTCAGGAGGTCGCTATGTATGTTCAGTTTTGCGACGGAATACTGTTTGGCATGAAAGAAAAAGTTAAACAATCGTGATTTTTGTATGAATGAACATTCCTATAAACTCTTTCCAGACCTATAAAATCATGATTCGGGTGTAAAAGTTTCATTGTTATCCACCAGTTGGTAACAAGCATAAATGCTGATCTAGAAATATACCTATTTTTGAGAAGTATTTGTTTAACTCACCTCACTTGCCTTCGACTTCCATATTGACTCATACTTCTCAAAGATATTTCAAGGCGTTTCCGAAAAAAGGCATTTCTGAGAGCAGGGTGTGCAGGGTTGATGTACCATGTAACCCACTCGATAAAAATTACCGAAAAGTCATAATAAAGAACCTACGTCAGAGGCCGAAAGGCGTTTCCGAAAAACTCTGGCACCAGGGTGTGCAGAGTCAAAGTCGTTATAAAGAAGGCACGTCAGAGCTCTAAGGCTCTCCGAAAAAATTCTGACGACGAAAATCGTCTCCGTTAAAACTTTAACACCAGGGGTAGATTGACCACGTAACCCCACTCTATAAGAATGACTGAAAAGTCATAATATAGAACCCACGTCAGAGGCGAGGTTTTGGTTACGATAATGTCTTACCATTATTTTATGACCAAATTCTGAACACATGCTATAATGATTCCGTGCTTTGGAAAGCACGTTAATTCGTTGGTCCCGCCCGGCTGCCATCTGGCGGTCGTTAAAGGAACCATGTCAGAGGCCGTAAAGTAATTCTAAAAACTTTATCACCTGGATGTGCATGGTCGATTGACCATGTAACCCACTCGTTGTGATTCAATGAAAAACATTTAAGTAACTACGTAATGCATACTTTTAATAATAACTCACATTATGAACACCATCATCAATAATTACTCCAATGACAAAGCAATTGCAAAAATAAATTCTGTCAAAAAGGAAAAAATACCGTTTCTTTATTTCCAAAAATTTTAATGACCAATGTTGTTTGACCTCTCATATAGTATGCGCACCATACATTTTAAAAGTTAATTTAAGTTGGTAGTTGTCCTTCGAAAACTGGTAAAATTAATGCGTATCTACCTATATGTTGCCGAGGACTATTAAGTATTTAATAAAAAAGTTTCTGTCCAATAGTTTTTGCGTGAAAAATGAACAACAGACAGGCAAAAATTCCAAAAATCATATTTTTGGCTTCTGTTACCCTAGTAATATTTTTTCATTTTATATTCAATTACTACAGTTTTAATACATTTATAGATAGATGTACAGAATTAACCTTACAGTACAGTTTTATTATATGTAGATGTAGATTATAGAATATTGACAGTGAGGCAAAGCTGAAACAGTGATACCAAGGTATACAGGGTCGATTGACCGAGACAACTTCTTCATGATCTAACAAACAACTTCAAAGAAAATGCTGAAATTATGTGATTTTGACGACTTACCTCTTACTCTATAATACTTTGCTATGAAAATTTTATCAGGGGACTTTGAAAAAATCTTTAAATGATGATAACTTTCTTTCCTAAAGTCCGATTTTGATGAAACAAAGATTAGATGTTGCGCTTCACTAAGGCTAATCAGTTTGTGAAAACTAAATTCAAATCTTTCCAGTAGTTCCTGTTAAACAGGAGAAATTGAAAAAATCTATAATTGATGATAACTTTCTTTTCTAATGTCCGATTTTGATAAAACAAAGATTAGATGTTGCCCTGAGCTAAGACCGATCATTTTGTGAAAACTAAATTCAAATCTGTCCAGTAGTTCCTGAGATTAGCGTAATCAGACAGACAGACAGACAGACAGACAAGATTGATGTAAAACAGTTTTCTGTAATCTATTATTCATCTTCAGTCGTTCCCTCTCATTTTCTAGCCAAAATAATAAATGTACAGACACGTCGATTCTACTCTTTTATTATAGTAATAATAGAAGAAGAAGATTACTAATATTTATTTAAATTCATAAAAAAATTAGTATACATTTGACTTGTATGTGTATGTTTATTGAGTGGTAACTAACCTCTGCGTTCAAACAATATAATGACTAAAAAGTAATTTCTCATCTTATTGGGGACTAAATTATGTTCATCATAGTGAATCAAAATAGTGATAGGTTGCTAGTCGCATCCCATTCTGATAGGTATGGTTTCTTCGATTTTCGCCCACTCCGTCGGCCGGCTTGTATGGTCTGCGCGGAAAGAGATGCAGCTAGTACATTCCACGTTTTTACTTTTCTCCCAGACCAGCATTGAAGAAATTAGGTGCCACAGACAGACAGATCAAATTGAAGTCAAACTTAAAACATCGCTCTTTTGGGGTCGAAAGTTAATAAACAAATATCCAAATAATAAAAATCGAAACCTCGGGGAATTTGGGAGTTTTTTAACCACGGAAACATTGAGCACTGAGCGGTACTTCGCGCCATATTTTAGGGTTTTATTATTTTCATGAGTAATTTATGTCCATATTTCGAAATTATACAATACTTACTGATGGTATGTAAATCAGTATCTTTCTTATTTCTTTTAGTATTATTCTTACACAGTTTGCCTACGCAAACTGCCATTTTGCTTCTGCTTTTACAATAAATTTTAAATTTATCTAGACGTCCAACTCACTCATCAGTTGCGGCGTGACGGACGCGGGTATGCCGCGAGTACGCCGTATTCGGCGTAGTTTTAGTTGCCGCATTTTTCTAGTACGCCGACGGTATCTAGTCGAGCGTGCGAGACCAATTATTAATCTATGCATCTACTTTTTAAAATACACATGGTTACATATCTTATGGCGATTGTCCCTGCTTGTTTTTAGGTGCTATAATGTAGTGATTAACAATAGATTATTGGGGATTGTTTAAGTCATCACTTTTACTAAAAAGCAATTTCTCATCGTATTAGGAACTAAATTATGTTCGAACTTAAAAATAATGTTACGATATCAGGAGAGGTATCTCGGAGTCATCCATCACAGATAGGCGCTACCCCGATCATGTGGTTTGATGTACTCAGTGCCGGCCCTAGGAAAGGTAAATCTTATTGCTATCATGTCGGCGGTTGCCCCTGCTTATTTTTTAGGTGATATAATGTAGTAATTAGAAAATAGATCATCGGCGATTGTTATGTCTTCGCAATTAGTATATCTACTTGGAAACCAAAAAGAAATGAAACAATCGTAAAAATTTGGTAGTGAAAAATATGTGTCCCATGTGATTCGAAAATTCCGAGTTTTTAAAAGAAAGAAGTAATAAATCTGAATCAGCTTTAATATAACCAACTTCCATATTTTATTTTCTTAACTGATAGACATTGAAAAAATTAAATCATTTGAAAATACTTACCAGCATACTTTCGACTGCTTCGGCCACCTGATTAGTTCTTACTGTATCACTAAGCAATATTCGATAATACTAGCGTCTTTGTTATTTCACGAAGGCGCCCCAAGAACTTGCACAACCCTTCCGTCCGTCCTTGTAAGTCCGGCACTTGATATGCCAGTTAAGCCGCAGTAATGTCAGACAAGGAAGATCGATACATAATGACAATCCGGGAGGTGATGTCAATCACTGGGATGATTAGACTGCTTAATGTATACACGTAATCAATAGTGAATTAGACCCCATAATAGCTATACACACACGATCCTATTGGATTGAAGTGAAGCGTCGTTGTGGACAAAGGGGATAGTAGTATTCATGATTTGGGACTAAACAAGCATAATAGACAGAGTTTGTAACCTGTAAAATTATTATTAACTAGCTGTTGCCCGCGGCTTCGCCCGCCTGATTAAAAGGTATTTCCAATGAGATTTGAATCACTTAGATTATTTATGGCAGGTCTCTCAGGATTTTCTTATGTATTTAGAAGATTACGGCCCCATCGGATCCCAATAGGGATTTATCACTGTTAATTTCGTAGTCAGCAACCCGATTAACCATACAAATAACACCCATGTCCTCCATTCAGGGGCTGAATTGTGCAATATAATACTTCTTCATCCTAGTGTGTATTTCTAGTTGCGTCGTCAGCTTACGCTTCGGAGCCTAGGGTATGCTTTAAGTCATGTTCACAGATTTGCCTGCACTGGTAATTACAATGGAGCGACTGGCGTCTGACCTCCGTAACCCTTTTTACAGAGAATCTAGAACAACAGTAACATGACCCGAAGTGTGTTAGTGGCCAACACTGACAGATTTTTTCAAGTTGCCTAAAGGCATCTGACACAGCCTCACGACTGCTATCTATCGATAACAACCGAGACCAACTTAACGTGCCTTCCGAAGCACGTAGGAGCTCGAGAAAATATGCTACTAAATGGCTACCAATGCAATAGTGGTTGCGTCTCGCCGTCGCCTGACACGCGAATTCGCTACGGATACGCGAGTCGCGTTCCACTACCGAGCTCCTTAGTGTACAATACAATACAAATAATTTTTATTGCACCAAAACAAAAATTGTAAAAACCTTAAAACAGCAATCATTTATCAAAACAAATAATCGTGTAAAGTTTCGACTAAAACGGAATATCTAATCTCCTTTCCCTGTACATACTTTGGACTACAGTTTCCCTTATGAGGGTTGATATAAAATATATTGCTTAGTGCACCCTCTGATTAAAAAAGAAGTCCCCCTGCTAAAATAAACACAATCAATGATCCACAACCTTTTTCCCCTTTTATGGGTTAATGCAAATTCTGAAATAGGTATTTACTCTTTCATCATAAGATATAAATTTCTGAAGAACCCACATGTCAAAATCCATTGGGATATCAGTGATCGTTAAGTTTGACATTTCCCCCTTTAGAGGCTGAATTCTGAAAAATCTTGAAACTTTTAACTAATAATTTATCGAAATTAATAATCTTGTAAAGTTTCAAATGAAACGGACTAACTAATCTCCTTCCCCCAAACATATTTTGGACCCGCGTTTGACCCCTTACGGGGTGAATTTTGTAAAAGCCTTTCTTATCTGAGCACTATGTAATAACATAACACTTCTTTCCAAATTTCACGTTTATAGCTTTTAGGTTTAGGCTGGGTGTTGATTAATCAGTCAATATATAGATAATATTTTGCAACCCCAAATGCACGCCGCTGGGGATGCGATTTTTTAAAATCCAGTTAATGAATTATTATTTTTTACTAACCATTAATTCAAATATGTAGTATCTCGCTTCAAAAATGACAAAGATTTATCCAAATTTGCAACCCTTATTTCACCCCTATAGGGATGTAAATTTCAAAATCTAATAAATACATTATCTTTTTCTTCTAACTACTAATATAAATTAAAAAAATCATGTGTCACGCTTAAATAATGACAAAAGGTGGTTCATACAAACTTGCAACCCCTATTTCACCCCCTTACGGATGGAATTTCCGAAAATCCTTTCTTAGCCAACGTCTCCTAGCCACAATCTATATTCCTGCCAAATTTCATCTTCATCGGCTTAGTAGTTTTCGAGATTTCGTGATGACTGAGTGAGTGAGTGATTTTCGCTTTTATATATATAGATAGAAGATAAACGTCACTCGGCAAAGGCAAAAAAAAATACGTTGGTTTACCTTAGATTAATAATTGGTGTCCGCGGCGCTACATCTAGATACCGCGCTGTGAAGAAAAATCAGTTTCCGAAGATTAGGAAAGTATGTGTAAAACAGTATTTAAAGATGCTAGTGTGCGTCGATTATCGGTGTTGCCAGCTACTTGACTGGTGCCCGACCAATGGGAAAATTATTAATTGCTGTGGTCTTGTTACGGATTATAAAATGTAGCTCAGAAAATCCTTTAAAATTAAATTAAAATTAAACTGGCCAAGTGTGAGTGGCTCGCGTGGAAAGGGTTCTGTACGATTTTTATTTTTCTCCATTTGGACCTAAACAAATTTAAAATTATCTCATAGGTTTTCTGAAATTCTGGAATCGATAGTTTCGGAGCTAAGGTAGGGGAAATGATTATTTTTTGTCTACTTTAATCTAATATAGAATTACAAGTACAGTACGTTAAACGTTACTTTCGCATTTTTGGAGCTATCCAAGCCAAATAGAAAATTAAATAGGCTACTTGACTGTATTCTTACTTGGGCAATATTTGCATACGAAACAATATGTACACAAAGTAACTGATTCCGAAAACAACAACAAAATTAGTCATTAATTAAGGCAGTAATTGGATTTTAAAGTTTTCTGAAGAAGTAAAGTGGGAGCGTGGGGGGGACTCTTGCTATCTCTTTTGTACCACCAACCAAGTGGCAGTGACGTCACTGCACTCAGAGTGCATCCTTTTCTTGTTTTTTAACAGTCTCCCCTTCCACCGAATTTTAAAGGCTCATAACTTATTTATTTAAAAACGGATTTTAAAAAATCTTTCTGTTTTCAGTTTCTGGTAGTGAAATGTTTGATAAGAATGATAAAAATAAATTGTTTAGATTACCCAATTGATTACTGACCCCTTTTTAATTGTGACCCAGGTTTAAAACAAATAAATAAGTAGACATACACAACACATACATACATATTATCACGGCCTTTTTCCATACGGTAATGTTGTCAGAAAATGGAATCAAAATAGTGATAAGTTGCTAGTCGCATCGCCTATTGATAGGTATGGTTTCTTCCATTTTCGCCCTCTCTTTCGGCCGGCTTGTATGGTCTGCGCGGGAAGAGAAGCAGCTAGTACATTCCCTCTCCACTCCCAGACCAGCATTGAAAAAATAAGATGCCATAGACAGACAGACAAAATTGAAGTCAAACTAATAGTACATCCCTCTTTTGGGGCCAGGAGTTAAAAAACAAAATATTCAAATAGTAAAAATCGAAACCTCGGGGAATTTAAGATTTTTTTTAATACGCGGCAACATTAAGCACTGAGCGGTACTTCGCGCCATATTTTAGGGTTTTATCATTTTCATAAATTTATGTCCACATTTCGAATTTACTGATGGTATGTACTTAATACCAGTATCTTTCTTATTTCTTTTAGTATTATTCTTACACAGTTTGACTACGCAAACTGCCATTTTGCTTCTGATTTTACATTAAATTTTAAATTTATCTAGATGTCCAACTCACTCATCGTTTGCGGCGTGACTGACACGGGTACGCCGAATTCGGCGTAGTTTTAGTTGTCGCCATTTTCTAGTATACCGACGGTATCCAGTCGAGCGCGCGAGACCAATTATTAATCTAAGAGTTTTACGTGTTGTTTTCATTTCATAGTAAGGATAGTCCTTGATACAGCAGCCAGTAACACAAAATAAGAAATCCTGGTCATGGTATCCGGAAGTAAACTTCAGCTTTGCCTTGCAATCATTTAGTACAAGTCTTTGGTATTATGTTGAACTAAACCTCAGATAACTAATAAGTAAGTAATAAACCTAAATAAAAAAAAAGGAAAAAAAAACTTAAACGATGAATTGAAAATATCAGGAAGGCCGAAATAGAAACAAAAATTGATTTAAGATAAGTACTCGAGTGCTAAGCGGGTTCGCGTTCGGCGGTGCTTAGCGTTTGGGGAGTGCACTGCACCCGCCTTATCTGACTCGTTTGTCCTCTGGGAAGCTCTTTAGTCGATACGAGCCAGCTCGAGCCTTCAGCTTACGACTCTTTAAGAGTATATTGACGTGATATATGATAAAATTCTACCTAACAGTAAAACGTTAGTCTGAAATCGATCCGAGTCGCTGAGTTGAGCGATTGATGTTTGATCCGGTCGATGGTGAATGTTTGCTTCTGTATCAGAAAACTAATCTTTTGGTATTTTAGGCAGGAAATAAGTAGTTTCACGGAGCCCAGGGTCCACTTTCCAAGTAGTTTTTTTTTTTTTTTTTTTTTTAATTCTTTTTTAATTAAAAGGGGTTTTGTCACGTAGTGACTATGTAACCCCCGTATGGTTAACAGACTTTTGTTACTTACATTGTATATGTATACTTGTACTTACATAAAAGTTAAAAAATGTGTTTACACAATTTTGTTAGATTCTTGGCATCTACAGATAATGGAGATGCCAAAATGCTGTTACAGGTACCAACCGAATTAACGTCAAGCTGTAAGTCACGACGGAGTGCCTCGTTGCGGACACACTCCATCAACACGTGGTGTACGTCTTCTTGAATATCACACTCTGAACAGTTTGGCGATTCTGATATTCCCATTAAATACTTAAATTTATTTGATGGAATGTGGCCACATCGAAGCCTCATCAGCGCAACAACATGTGATCTACTTCCGACATAATCATCAAACCAAGGACTATGAGGAGGACAGCACTGAATGGTCTTATACCAAATCCCCTTACTAAGTGAACGCTCGTTAAAATATTCATGCCACATTTGTCTACAGTCTACTCTTACGTTTTTTAGCATCTCACTATGTTGTGGTAGACATTCATAAGTAACACCATCGGTTATGGCTTGTTTTGCCGCAAGATCAGCCTCCTCATTGCCCCTGATTCCGACGTGTGATGGAATCCACTGCACTAAGATAAGTAGTTTTTATAAGTACACAAGGTAAAAAATATTGACGAAATACAAAACAGTCTGTCTGTATATAATAAAAAATATAAACTTACACAGGAAAGAAGTGTTTTTTTTTAACCGCAGCTCATTCTACCCTAAGGTTGGCTGAAAGAAATTGCATTAGCAATAAGTCCGCCTTTGTACCCATTTAGTTGTATTGGATTTAACTATGTGTTTCTTTTGTTTGTAAATGGTGTAATAAAGTGTTCATTCATTCAAAGAAATGATAGAGATGGGAGGCAAAAATAAAAATCTTAATATATTGATCGATGCGCGTTTGAACAGCTACCGCTCAATCACAGTTCCAGGTTTAGTGCAAATGTAGCAGACATTGAAAAATTTACATCTCTGCCAAAGCAATTGATCGGCCGGTGAAATAACACACCAACAGTTAGTGTTCAATGAAATATTCATGTATTCATTCGGTGGCTACATACACGTACTACGGATCAACGTACTGAAGGTCGTTGTACTGAAACTGAAGCCGATGTTTATACATACATTTGCCAAAATTGTAGGTTCAACAGAGAGTTAAAAGTTCTTACAAGATTAGAGTGAGATGAGAACACAGTAACTATTAACAAAACAGTGTATCTTGGATTGGATAGTCACTAGTAAAACGTGGTAATGAACTGTTAAAAAAGTTAACCGTTAGGTTTAAGTAATGAAATTGACGTATTTTCCCGAAGAAATATTTTAATTTTCTTTTCCCTTTTTCAGGTAAGTGTTCACTAATGAAACCCCTCAGGGTACAGCGGTGTACAATGAAGAAAGAAAAAACGGAAAATTCGCAAAGCGTTCGGAATTCTTCATAATTGGTAACAATTTGTTTCACGTCTTATTTTATGTTTCATCAGCTCGGTTCTATGTTATTGAGGCAATTCCCGATTTGCCTTCTCCCGGTTGTATTTTAGTATGCTCCATTTTACGAGCAACATAAAAAACAACTCCACAAACTGCTGTACTTCCATGCTGATAGATAGCAAGGGAGGGCGTGACGGCCGGCTTCCCTTGAAATATGAAACTCAGCGTACCTAATTTCTTCGACCATTTTCCGAATGGAAAAATTCACTCAGCTAGCAGCCGCAAGCGATTACTCCTCTTTACGAAGTGACACGCGGCGGGAGGGTCGGCGAAATCCGTCCACATAAATAATCGAGAGCTTACGAATTCAACCGGCAAGGCCGCACTGGAATATCAAGAAAACCGAAGCAAATTGATCGCGAAACCTAACCCTCTAATGGCTTGTAGTGTAGGGCGATAATAACGGACAGCTCCGGTGCCGCACGCCGTTCTCAGCTACATAACTTGTGTGTTTGAAGACTCGAGATGCGAGAGTAAATCAAAGCGATATCTCTGGTGAATGCGCACCTCGGCTCGATATGAAATAGAATGGCATATAAATTGATTTGGACAACTCACCGGGCGGAAACTTGAGAGTCATAAATTCGGCGGTGCGGATCCCTGGAGCATAAATCCACAATTGTCCTGTCAACGTGTGGGCGCCGCAGCCGCCACCTCCCGTGATACCATTGGAATCAGAATGCACAATTGTGTCATCAATAAAAATTATATTGACTTTCGAACGTTTTGGTGGGCCTTTCGACGAAAATAAATTCCATTGCTCTAAAACTAAATGAATATAATATGGGGAGACGGAAGATCTGCTAGTGTAATTTAATTGAAAGAGACATGAATCTTTGATATGAGCTCAGAAACGTAGCATCTCGCAATAGTCGTACTCGGGATGTTGTTTGCTTACGAGGAACAGCAAACAAGAATATGCGGGCGTAAACAACTACGTAGTCCGCCTCCGGAAGCAAACAAAACATCTTTCCCGTCTTAACGTCTAATATACTGACTATACATAAAGGACACGAACAAAAAGGATCACGTCTCTAGATTAAAACATTTATACAGTGTTAGCTTTGATGGAACTGTACTACTATATCGTTTTTAATATTGACATATTCTTGGCACAGCCTGGGATGAAATTGCTTTATGCCCCGTCATGTCCCACCCTCTACCCTTGTTGTCTAGGCGCGTCTTCGAAACTTCATTATGTCGCTAAGTTGATTATAACTAGATTGTCCCATCCGTCAACAATGTGAATGCTTTAACGAGGTACACGTGTTAACATGTTGTTTAGCGAAAGCTCAGCTCGCATCGCACCCTTTAAAATCCGCAAACTCGAGGCATTACATTAAACGATATCCCGAAATCGTGATAAGCGTTCAAAGACTCATACTGTGGGTAGGTAACAAGCAGCACTAGTGCAAATTATCCTGAGTACTAGAAATATATCCTCAAATTTGAAAACCTTGGGTAAAATGTTTAATTTGGTTTTTGGTACTTTGAATCTGCTAAATTATTTAGTTGACAATTGTGCGGAACGACCAGGTTGTTAAGGGTAATTCCAATAAATACGAGTCATTGAGAAAATTAACCCCTGGCAGTATACATACACATATGCTACATTTGTTCTTTTTTTTTATTTTGGTACAACTATTAAAAAGGGATACTAAATCGCACTTGCCAATGAGTGAATTACACGTATAATCCCGATCTAGGCCCGATGTACAGCATTAGTCCAATCATAAATTATCATATTATTTTATATCTGACATAAATGCTTATCATCTACCATCGAAATATATATGTACTAACGTACTAGAGAAGACACTGCACTTCCTAACTTTGTCCCGTTCAACTGCGGTGAACGCGCCGCAACTCACTTTTCGCTTGCTAGTTGTTTCGGGCCTTGTGCTTCCGACAATTAAAAATCAAAAACACTGTGAAAATCTTTGAAAAATACATTCAAGGAACACGGCAAAGTGCAAAGGAATAACTTTTCATCGGTAAGTAATCTAATTTCACTGTTTTAAATGTAATACGACCAATATAATTGCCGCGTGCCATTTCAAATCATTAGTCATAGACTAACTAATTTACAGTGAAATTATAGGTCTGAGGTAGATTAGTTTGACTGACAACTGACTTATGCCAAGAGAATATTAAGTGAATATAAATGTTAAGTGACACTAATTAGGTACTAAAGACAAAGTTAGTCCGATAGTGAAAACCGTATTTATCTAATATGTTCCTAATATAGGTACTTCTCCTAATCCAAATTCAAATAGTACATTTTTGTTTTTTTAAGAACCATATTTCATGAATGTTTTCCCCGCATATATGTATTCATCAAAATCGGTTTAGTAGTTTTATAAATGTAGGGTTCAATGTGTTTCAGTAACTTATAAAACTAATTAATAATTAACTATAGGCCTAGGCAGCTTAATTCTAAAATATACCATTAAATGCATGTTGTTTGATTTGTAAATAAGAGATTGTTATTTAACCAAGATGGCTAAAAAATAAATTGTCAGTTACTGATAAATCTTAATAAACTCCAAACAAAAATGATCTCAGATTTGCCAAAAAAACTTACACTACGTCAAATAGACAAAAGATAACTAAACTCACATCGTTTAAATATTAAAGGAAACAAATAAAAATAATCACAAAAAGCAATTTTTCTTTTTTTATTATTTTGGAACCACATAGGTAAAATACCTACATCGTCCATTCTGTACCGTAACTGCCATTGTCTATAGGGAAGAAAGACATCTTTGGAAAAATTCACGTTTGTAGCAAATGTTGCGCTGCATTTTTGAATGATGTTTTAAGATGTATTATTATTGTTTTAGCGCTGCAGCGGCTAAAATTATAAATTACCAAAAATGGAACATTAACATTTAGTACATATATCTCGATGCCATCTACTAACTTTAACAAACAAGCTGGCAATCATCTTTTTGCCCAAATTGGACTGGTATTACAGTGGATTTACACAAGGCTTATTTCACATGCGAATCAGACTCTCCCTAGAATCTACCAAGGGGTAATGTTAAAGTATGTTACAATTGATAAATCTTTAAGGTAACAGAATTCTATCTATACATCTGTTAGTCACTTTAGTTTATGTGTGAATCGTCAGACGGTGATACGTAACGTTCTGAGAAATCCCGATCTCGTTACGATAGTTTCCCAGTCCTCGCGTCCGACACCCGAGGCCTTCCAAACTTATCGTGGGAGATAGCCAGGCCGATGCCGCATTCGTGCGATGAATTAATTTGCCTCCTGCTATTATATAAACTACCTAGATGGTAATAAAGATATTTTAGGGTTTCGTTCGGGTACGCACTGTGATGTATCTGAAATTTGCTGCGAATTTACCACCTACCCCCACATTTTCTGATAATTCAATATTTATGCAAATTGCCCAAATCTTGCGACTGATAGGAGACATGTTATTTTAAGTTTCTTACATAACAAGCGTTGTTTTAACTTTGTTGGTATATAATGTTTTATAGCTATATGTTTACTGGAAGTAGCCAAACTGTTGGTATTTAGGTTGAAATGCAATGCGTTCGCCATTTACGGCAACTCAGCGTTTCTATTAAAGAGATGTTATTGCAGCGCTACTCATATATGCGCTTAGTTCATACCAGCTATGAGAAATGGCTACAATTTCAAGTGACATAGAATTAGAATAGGGGTTTTAGAGTGAGAGATTATTTACTATATTATACTGAAGAGAGAGTGTTTTAGGGCTAGTCTTTAGAGCTAATCAAACATACAAATATCAACATCATCCAATCGAGTCAGCACGTAAATATTTCTCATAGTTAATGAAGCCTATGGATATACTTAGCCGTCTGAACTCATAATTGTCGGTTTATTAGCAAAACATAGTGCAACAACAGTGAGTTTAATGAGTGTACACGAACCATCTGCTGGATTCATTTACTCGTGTAAAAATAGAGCACGGTTCAATTAACCGGCAGTCGCTATGAGGCCATGGTTGATTTTGTAATTTTGGAGACCTGTGCCCTACTTCTATTTACATTGCTCGGAAAATAGAAATCACTTTACAATACGCATATGAATGGAGTTAGTTCAGCACCTGATAAATAATTCAGCGTTGTAATAACACTAAAGCATTACTATTATATATTCCGTAAAGGGACTAAGAAAAAATACTACAGAATTTTAAGCAGTAAATTGTATTTTTCACGTCATTCCTGTTACGGAGCAACTGATAGATGCTCGGAGTTGGGTCCAATCCGTCATAGGAAAGCGGGCTACATCATGTCGTCAAATTGTCAAATTTTGTATCCGATATCAAACATGATTTACATTTATATTCTATAGCAAAAATGATTTACATTTATATACTGACCAAGTTATTTATAATTAATGGGATATTTATAATAAATAATTCATTAATCAGTTTTATATTTTTGTGCGCCTATGCAGATAAACTCTTATTTGTTTTTATGTCTTTAATTTAATAGACATTTTTATAAAGTTGACATCAGGGTTAACACACATTTCGGCCCAAACAGAGTAAATTTAACAATGCTCGCGTGAGTATCGAAGTTGCAAGAAGTTGGCTGCTCTTTTGCAAGGACCAATGTGCTGTGTGCAACGAAATCAAATTTAAAACCATGACAAAATGTATTGGAAATGACGATCACAAATAAGATTTTAGGCTGATTTACTTTTTAGGTTTTGAATTCGTGAATGTGAATGATACCGATCTGCAGTATGTTTTCCCACGCATGCGACGCAGTACAACTTTGCCTTCATTGATAAGAATGTCAATGTATTCTACTGTCGCGAACGCCGCCAAAGGTCACAAAAAACTGCACCACCTGCTGAGACTTGTCGTCTTTCATTATCGTGTTACAGTAAATCACATTTAAAATTCATCACATCATATCCCTTTTATGGAGCAAAGACAAAAATTTAATTTCATAAAAGTATTTTTATTCAAAGTGCTTATGATGATAAGCCTCAGTCACAAGAAGTCCACTACATCATCTAGCATGTTGTCAATGATAAATTAAACACTGGTATCAGAAGCGGCCTGCATCTAACATCTTCCTTCCTAGGACGATTTTATGTAGGTGTTGGGCGGATGTTCCACCGTCTCACGTCACGCTGCGCTTGCATAATAATATGACGCCATTTCTGAACTTTCTTCTGCTTAATGCCGTACCGTCGCGTCGTATGCTTACTTAAATAGAAAATAATTTATTTTAATTATATTTCTTAGTAATGAAAATGTACAACAAGCACTTAGACATAACATTTAACAATTTTAGGACGCGGCGTCTCTTAAATAAATCATAATTTGAAGGTTTCATGTAACATTAATCACGATATAACATGTTGCCGGCGATTTCTTGTTTGACAATTATATCGGTGCTCGCTCCGATTGCCGGGATAAACGCCGTGTGTGCTTGCATTGCCGTTTTTGTCGCGCGACTGTCGCCATTGTCCCTCTCCACCGGACTTGACTCGCACAATGTACTTAATTCAAGAAAAAGTCTGAGCTTCACGTCTCGACCAACGTAGTGTCCGAATTATATTTCGATTTCGTTTATGCGTTTTTGTTGTTTTCCGATGCGAGTTTGGACTAATAGCTTAATTTGTCGTATAATTAATGATTGAAATTTAATCGTGTTCTGTTTACATTTAAGACAGAATAAAGCAAATCCGTTACCAATTTTATGTAAAAATGTATAAGAAATGCTGTAAAGACAGTGTAGTTGTGGGTAGAAAGAACACAGTATAAATAAGATAATACTATAAAGAGTACAAGAGCTAAAGTTTACAAGCTAAAATCACTAGAGAGAGAAAAAGAGAGCTAAAATCTATTAATCGCAATGTATGAGTAGTATTGCATGCATTACATCACAATTCAAAACCAGATCGAAATATTGCAGTTGTTTCAAGCATTTTACATTGTGAATAATTGTGAAATATATCCATCTAGTGCAATGCACTGGCCGGACAATAATAGCGTGTGTAACATAACCGGGATATATGGCGAGCGATAGTAGAAAATGCTGATGGATTACGTAAAGTTAACCACATCCACGCCGTGATGGCCATAAAGAGGCTGGCCGTTACGCTCAGGCTCTCGGGACAAATCTGTGCTCGGGACCGAAGAAAATTGGATTTTACATTGTTCACGCCACACCGGAGATTTGTAACGTCACAAAATTTTTATTCCACCAGCAGTGAACGTTTACGAACCGCTATAAAGCTGATGTTCCGAAACACCTGTCGTAGAATCGGTCTAGCTAGTTATAAGGTATGTGACCTCGTTTCGTATTCTATTCCATTTCAGTCGTTTTTCAACTATTCGGTCGTGAGCTTCGATATGAGCTCCATTGTTTGCAAACAGTTGCGGCGTGTGTGAAAACTGCACTAGATAGGTTGATGGCTCAATTAATAAAGGAGTGGTAAAGTCGGGCGCGCCCCCGGGAAGCCTTCGCATTCAATGCAACGCTCTCAGCGATTGAATTCTTGGCAAACACTCGCTCTCTTATCCATCCGACGATTTCCCTACATAATCGTGGTTCATGCAAAATTAATTGCTCTTTCGCCTTCCTCTTGCAGCCACTAGTTGGAGGATTAAAATTAAACTTTTTTCGCAAGACATAAACAGCTGTGAAAGTTCTCCCTTATTGTTCGACGACTCATCCCCGCGGCGGCGCCTAAGTTTATTGACCATTGCTCAGTTAGCTCTCGCCTAAGTACGCCTCTTTGAGCAACTTTAACTTGGTAAAAGCTATGACCCGGAAAGCCTCTTTTTTTCTCGTTTTATTGCTGAAGTTCTTCCATACGTGTCTTGAGGAGTTAGGAATGGTTTCTTTATAAATTTTAGTCTCGGTTTAGAAAAGTTAAGAAAGATAATAAAACTTGTTTTGAAAGAAAGGTTGTTTTCTTTAATGAAAGATGGCGTTGTGGAAAAAATGTGTCAAAATTAAATATGTAATAGGTTGGGGAAAAAGTTTTTTCGCATTTAAAAAAAATCTAAACATTTTTTAATATAGTTTATTTACATTTAACTAAAATATGTAGGTGCTATTTTGTTCGATTATTTTTTGCCATCTTGTAGGGGCATGACCCCATTGCTATAGAAATTTTAAGAAGTCTGATGATCAAAATACCGCGACAAGTGGTTTTGGCAGTCCTCTCGTGGTGTTAACCTGACACTGCCTAAAGAATTCTGAAGAGACCGAAACAGGTGGAAATCTGAAGGTATATATGTAAGGACGATACGGCAGATGCATTACGACCTCCCAGCCAAACTCTCTTAATTTTTGCTGAGTGGCTAAAGATGTGTGCGGTCTAGCGTTATTATGATGAAAAACCACACCCTTTCTGTTGATTAATTCCGACCTCTTTCCCACACACTCACACATACACAGCATCACCTTGTTGCGAGTTAACCCGGGTCAGAAAAACAGTCTGTGAAGCCTGACCGGCCTTTGACCACGAACTTTTACGCACGTTCTTGTCGTACGTGATCCACTTTTCATCACCAGTTATCAGGTTCTTCAAAAAATGGTTCGGTTTCATTACGTCGTAATATAGAATCACAAATGAGTACACGGTTTATTAGGTTTCTTTCAGTGAGCTCGTGAGGTACCCAAATATCGAGCTTTGCGCCAAAACTTTTTTGTGGTCAATTCCCAGTTCTTCAGCTCGTCGTAGCTACTGATATGCCGATCTTGCTCCGCTTTTTCAAAAATTGCATCAATTTTATCCGTAATAGGGCGACCAGAGCGACGTGCACGCTTAAACCCAATTTGTGCTACTCTCACAGACACTGCACTAGTGCCTACTAACCTTGGTCCATAAAAATCGCAAATTTTTTCGCGGCTTTCGTTGTATTTTTACTTTTTTTGTAGTAAAATTTTTAAATGTATCGAATTTCTTCATTAGATTCACTCATCTTGACAGTGAGAAAAACAAATAAAAATCACACATTTTCCTAATTTGAATTTAGAGTTAACTTTAAAATTTAAACTTTTAATGATACCAAAACCAGCCAGATACAAATAGTTAAAACCAAAGAGATTTTATTACAAGTTCATACATACTATATTTATTTATTTAACACTTCTTTGCACACCGTGAAATACAAATTAAATATGTTACATAAAATGTGAACACAGTATGTATACAAAAGGCGGCCTTATCGCTCAAGCAATCTCTTCCAGGCAACCTTAGGGTAGTTAGAAATATAAAGAAAGGAGAGATACGGACATGGTGCATAAAGAACAGAACAACGCTAGGCAGAAAAACAAAAGTACACGATACATAAACTACTTAAAATAAATACTAATATACGTAAATAAAAAATAAATAATTAAGTATATATAATAAATAAACTATAAAAAAAACACGAGAAGTGGAGACTGAAACAAGATGTACTGAAAAGGGACGAAGCTACAGTGAGGAAAGAAAGTGGGACTTTACTTGCGACTTAAAACTGGTCAGAGTTTGAGCCGTTCGAATAGGCAGTGGAAGGGAATTCTACAGTCGCGTTGCCTTGGCCATGAAAGAATTAGAGTAGAAGGTAGTGGAGTGAGTAGGAGTTCCTAGGCGTAGATTTTCGGCACTACGTAATTTACGTTCTTGTTGAATCTCACTGAAGAATTCGAAATATAATAAACCTATTATATTTAATAAACCTATATATTATATATTTATAGTTAGAAATCCTATGTTATAAACAAAAAGAAAATCATGCTACTATAAACCTGAAATGAATCGTCACTTTTTATTCCTTTTGATTACCATGAGTGCTTAGCCCCTGACAAATCATTGTTCCTTTAATTTAATGTCTAGAAGAACACAAGCCTTATCTGAAGCAATGATAGCTGTGACTTTAGTTGGCAGGGTGCCTGTTCTCGCGAGTTTTTCAAGGCGATTCGCTGTAGACTCTGGCATTTCACTCTTGTGCCCGACAGCCTCAGCCGGCCCTATTTGTCTTAATTTAGACCTGTTAGTGGCACTAACAGTTAGTCTGTAGTGTGACTGTAGACCGCTGCGCACTATTAACATTGTTTACCACTTTATTTCTTCGAGTCTTTTGTGACCACGGATTAACAATTCGGTAATCTTTATCTCAGCGTCAGAATCGCGTCCTTCTCTGATGAACACAAGTTTAAATAGAGGCACTTCTTTGTTAGTGTCACTAACGCTGAAGCACGCGCGCTGCGCATTATCAACAATGTTTTCAACTTTGTTTTACTACATGTTCATCGGCATTACACTCTTCATTCTCATCACCGGCATCGGTCTATTTTGTCAACTTATTACAAGGCTAACCCCACTTTAGCCCAAGCCCTTGTGTTATTTTATTCCTGGCGCAGTTTTTTTTTTCAGATACCAAAGTAACTAAAATGTTCATTCTTACATTCGTCATAAATATTTTATATTCTATTGGTAATGTTTCCGAGATAACTATAATTATAGGATAGTAATTGTATCATGTCAAGGATTAAAATAATGGTATGATCAATTGTTGGTTCGCAGCACGAATGTTTTAATGACTAAATTAGCTTACCAATTTACTAATATAACAAAATTATTTAATTATGTTTTTTGTTTTCAAAGTTTCAGTATTTTTTTTATTATTCTATAAAAGATTAATTGATTATACCTCGATTTAAATTGGTTTCTGACACTGGATTCGTATTATTTTGTTTGAATTATCGCAGCCAACGATGCAGTCCACTTCAATTATCTAATTTGATTACATGTGTAAACCAAACCCTCGTTAATCACTCTACACAGTGTTGTCATTGAAAAACAAAGCTGGAACTTAACATTTTCAAAAATTTTGTTTAGTTGCCAAGCCGAAATAATTATTTAAAACTTAACCTAATGAAACGCTTTGATGTTTGACATTGACTCTGGGGCTGATAACGTTTTACTAAATTACATTAAATCAAGTGGTTAATATGCCTATTTTATAATAACTAGTATTGTCTTCCTTATTCATGTCATAATTGTGCTAAAATCTTTTTTCGAACTAATTTGTCTTAATAATATTCTTAATTGACATTTATTATTATGTATGTTTTGTAATTTGAGAACATACACTGTCTATCGGTGTGTGGTAAGTTCCATTATCGATATTTAATGGTTCGGTTCTGGCACAACTCCAGCAAAATCTCTGGATTATCGTGTATTCTAAGATTTGGGATCTATAAATTATTAAAATGAAAAAAAAAAGTTATTTTGGTTAAGATTACCCGTGTCTCGCCTGTTGTAATCTATAATAAATAAACTATCTTATCTAACTATTATTTTATCTTATGTAATAAAAGATTTAAAACCGTGACAACAAAATTCCAATCTTCAAAGTTGCCAATTTACCAATAAAATAGCAATACAGACATACATTGCATGAAACAACTTCACTTCTTCTCCATATCTATTCAATTCATGTTACGTTTATTTACATATCCCTCCAGTTGTATTGCTTTCGCTCTTTTCAGACACTTCAGCAAAATGATAAGTCCTTCATTTGTACAGTTCGTATTTATTCTAGTTCAATAGTAGATGTCTCGCAACTTTAAACGTATTCTGTGAATGTCGAAGCCCCGATCCCTTGGGAACGCGTACGTGCCTGCATAATGCCCTCGGGCTCGCGGCCGCGTTTCTACGTACTCCAGCCTTATTGGGCCAGCCTGCTATTCACCGAGGACTTCTTCGATAAATTACTGTCATTTAATTAGAATTGTTCTTGATTTCTTGATAGCTTGAGTCTTATGATGCTCGGTGCATGCTCAGGTCGTGCTCGTATTGTGAAAATTTTGTAACTTATGAAGACTTATATGAATTCAGAGAATCAAACCTTTTGTCGTTTTCATGTTACGTACAGTTTTCCAGAAAATGCAAACAAAAGTGTATTTAAAAATTCAAATAATTAAAAAATAATAACATTTTTAAGCTTACTTAATGTTACTTACTTATTTTGCTGATTGTACTTTTTATGTACGATAAAAGTTCATTCGCTCCGAGCAAGAGGCATCTTAAAAGAGTACTTAAGCAACTGATTCAATTTACATGCTCGACCGCAAATTGCTTAAAGGCGGAAATCTCCGGAGAAGAAGGCTCGCAGTACATCAAGGGAGTGCTGACAACGACACGTTCTAATAGAAAATTTTCATATTCATAAGGACGTGAAAAATTTGCATATAAAACGAGCAACTTCACGTCCCTCACCCCCCGACGTGGTTCAAGAACCCTGTTTTCCATTCTCTCGCCTTGTAAGAAGTCTGGCAAGACTTTAGTTTACATTTAACAAGTCCTTAGGAATTTTCTTCTGTGTACGTTTCCCGTTTGCCTGTGATTTGTTCTCTCACGTTTAACTTTGTAACTACGTCTTCTGGCGTAATTTTTGCTGCGCTTCCAACTAAGTTATTTTCACTACTTTTTTCGACCCTCTATATTTTATATTATATTATGGCAATCTATATTTTATATTGTTTTCATGCAGCATATACTGCACGGTACGTGTACCTAACGTTAATTAAACAATATTTTGGGCGATATGAGGCACCAGTTTCTGGCACAAGAAATTTCACAGTTGGTCATCAGCCTTACCCATACATTAACTTTTAAACTAACGCTCTACATATTTAAAACATAAAATGACAGGATTACATATAAAGGTATTATTCGCACTTAATCCTGTAATTTCACTTTTTAAATATGTAGAGCGTTAGTTTCAAAGTTAATGTAAGGCTGATGACCAACTGTGAAATTTCTTGTGCCAGAAACTGGTGAAGTTTCAAAATAATCGTGCAAATGTTAAAACAACTTTTATACATAAATAATTTAAATTTGCAATTAAAAGTATATCAACAGCTGTCTTTCCAGCACCGTTATCGACGAAAACAAAAGGCATAGCAAACACTAAAGAAAAAATGGCAATGGCGACATCGGTGTCTACAAAAATGCTGATAGTTTTAGTATTGAACTAGTTTTGTAGCGGTACTTTTAAGTTTTATTTTTTCAATACAAAACTTAATAGACAACCAAATACATTTGAGGATTTTACGACGAAATACTCCAAAAACATTAGGTAAAACCCCATTGGGACCCAACTTCGAATACACTAGCCCATGATGTCGAAGTATGGATGGGCGCAAAGTCCTGCCTGAGGGCTTAGATACCGGGTTGAAAGTCTATATCAGCATATATTTGTAGATGATATAAATATTATCAAAAGTCAAACTGAGTAGTGAATGGATTCCAAAAAGGACTTGATTTCTTGAAATTAAATAGAAAGTCGACACACGGGCAATATCAACCCCCGATTTTTATTAAAATGAAACTCTCGTTTTATTTACAGCTCAATGTTTGTTAAATAAATTTTGGCAAATTATAAGTTCTTATGGAACATCTGTCCTCGGTGGGGCAAGTTTGATTGCCCAATTTGAACTTCGATATCATTCCAAAGGAATCCATTTATTATTCGTCATTCATTTTTCTCTTCGGATTCGTTCACTAATTAACTTTTACCTTCGCACAAATATATATCTAACTTTTCGCTTGCTAATTATATTTTTTATCAGTACTTCGTTTGTCTGACCAATGACTAAGCTTATTATGATATTATTGTTGTCTGTGACAAAATAAGTTTCCTTTTCTATTCTGCTTTCCAAGCTTCTTCATTAACGACATACTAAGATTTGGTTTAGCTACTATTAAATATTATGTGCTTTTACCTAAGCCTGTGTTTGAAGTAAAATAATTATGTTTTTCTCTAAATTCCTACAGAGAGCCAAACAGAAAAGATTTTGTGAGCTCAAACACTCCTGGTTTGTACATGCAAATCAATTCTATTTCTGCGAAACTCGCCAGTGACATGAATATAAAGTGACTTATAATTAAGACGGTCAATTTTTCCTAAAACGTTCTTAGCAAAGTTTTGTAAAAAGTTGAGTTGTCGCATGTAGTTTAAAATCATAAAATCGCATACCTAAAAAAATTTTAAAAAGCTTTCATAAGTCTGTTTCAAACAATGAACGCATTGTCTTTATAACTTGTATAGCCAATGCGTTCATTATATGAAACTAAATAAAATTGTGCCAAACTAATACTAATAAAGAATTAATAATACTAATAATAATAATAGTTCCTCTATACTTAATCTCTTCATCTACATCAAGTAAAACCTGCTGGTTGGGATTAGCAGGAGAAAGTTAATGTTTATGATTGTTGTGTTGACTGTGCAAACTGTACTGTAATTTTATTTATGAAAACTACTCGAATATATTAGATAATTTCTTTCTTAACAAATGTGTTATGTCTCCACCTGGTATAATGGTTACTATCAGACTTTTTGATCATTGATCTTAGTTCCTTACTTCAAAATCTTTTTATCTTGTTCCCAGTAGTTAATAAATCTGAATTATGCTAATAAGACCCAATGCATAAAATTTTCTTTACCAAATGTGAGACAGACGCAAGTGGACGTAATGTTAAATGGAGGAAAGTTAGTTCTTGTAGATGACACCACCTTTCTTGGAATCAAAATTGATTCAAAATTGCAATGGGGTTCACACGTTTCAGCTCTCTCCAAAAAACTTAGCTCTGCGGCATATGCGGTCAGAAAAATTAGACAAATAACAGATGTGGCAACTGCTAAGCTAGTCTACTTTAGTTACTTTCATAGCTTAATGTCTTATGGATTACTGCTTTGGGGAAGGGCAAGTGACATACAGACAATATTTATCTTACAAAAGCGAGCAGTTCGTGCCATCTATGGTTTAGCCCCAAGGGAATCTCTTAGGGAGTTGTTTAAAGAAATAAATATATTAACAGTAGCTTCTCAATATATATTTGAAGTTATCATGTATACGAGGAAAAATATTACTACTTTTAGAAAGAACTCGGATATAACTGATAGACCCTTGCGCAATAAAGATAAATTATTTTTACCTTCCTATAGACTGTGTAGGGTTAAAGACTCTTTTGTGGGGAACTGTATACGTTTCTACAATAAGCTTCCTGAATCAATCACTAGTTTGCCTAATGGACAATTTAAAGCCCATGTTAAAGATCTACTTTGTAAAAAGGCTTATTATAGTACTGGTGATTTTCTTAATGACAGGAATGTTGAACTTAAGCTTGGTGCAGAGTCCTCGGCAAATTGACATATCATTATATGTTCTGACATTTTTTTTAAATTATTATTAAATTTTTTTAATCAATTTTTATTTAATTTAAATAATCTGATATTTTGCTAAATTTCATTGTGCTAAATGTTGACAAACATGTGAATTCGTTCATTTAACTAGGTAATTAAGCAAAGTTTTTCTTATTTGTAAATTGACGTTTTGAAGAAAATGCTGCAGTGGAGTTTGTGGCGCCGCTTCTTCTCCACTTGCGCTTTGGAAGTGGTGGTAAACTTAATATAAGTAAATTGACGTCAATAAGTGATATTTATATCCTACATTGAAAATAAACAATTTCATTTCATTTCATTTCATTTCATTTCATTTCATTTCATTGAATTGTTTTATTTACTTTTCTAGGTTGATTATGATTATATATTTAATTTCATAACTCAATGTATCAATTAATAAGCAATTAGTGACTGTTCAGTTCAGTGCTGTCGAGTCATTTTAATTGAGGTCAGTGATTCGAGTATTTAAATCATTCATTAATTTTGTCCACTTTGATAAATTTATTTATTAATTGAAATATTTTTATAAGTCTTCTCTTACTCATAACGAATTAGGCTTTCTGAAAACAAAGTCTTTATTCTGGAAATGATGACACTACATATTTAGAAAAAATAAATATTCGTAAAGTCCAAAAAATAAATAATGTAGGTACACATCAATATAAACTTAAACAACTTGAATTCTTCAACATAGAAGTATAATGTGGAATAGAGAATGTGTAGTATTAAAGAATCGGACAAAGTTAATTAAAAATAGAGCCCATATTCCACTTCTGTTACTTGATACTCGATGTTCCACTACAAATCATTTTGCTGTTTCAATTGTCACAAGAACTTATTTATTGAAAATGTCTCTCCCAGCCCAGTGGCAATATTAATTCATTTTCAATTTCACATGCAATAGTATATTAGTCTGTTATAGAGTGCGCGCCAGCTGTGAACTGCGGCGCTCTCTGATTGCAATCGAAATGTTTGCGGAATCATCGCTCTGTGCGGTCTAGGCTCCGGTGCACGTAAATTGGATCTAGAATTAGATGTCTTTCTGAATCGTTCTACATTGCTCGTTTTCCTTCAGCGTCACTGGTTTACTCTGTTTGACAAGCCGTTTTGTTGAGTTGTTTGTCTTTTCTATGCCCTTCTGGGTGGAAGTTTGAACTATGATGGGGATTTGATGTTACCTTATTTTTTCATCGGTTTCAATACTTGTTGTTTTTTTTTTTGTTGGACTAAATTGTTTTTATACTTATTTACTTAGCTAACTAAATACTTGTTTAAATCGGTATTACTTTTTAACACATTTTTTAAGCTAACCTATTCACGTATAGTGGCTTTATTCTACACTAGCTGTTTCCCGCAGCTCCGCCTGCGTCAAAAAGTAGCCTATTTTTGACCCCGAGTCTTCAACTATATTTATACCAAATTTCATCAAAATCCGTTCAGCGGTTTGGCCGTGAAAGCGTAACAGACAGACTTTCGCATTTATAATATTAGTATGGATAATCAATTCCCGTACTTAAATCCTAACCAGTTTATTACAAAAACAAACGATGCGACGTACGACAAACTGACTAGTAAGAAAAACACCGACATTTCCGTAAATCGCCGCTACTTGGGAAAATCCGCCATTATTTCTTTAAGAACAATGGAAAAATAAGTCCAAGAGATAGAGATCCGTCGAATTTATGTTGCAAGAGGACTTACATCGACTCGTCCGACGTCGACTTATCCGAGACGATGTTTTCTTCGCAAAAAGAGCTGGCGGGGACAAATCTAGAGCACGTACTGATATGTGTTTTCCACCTTTTTATTGTATCACAGACTATAAAAAGAATAAGACATTGATTTTTTGCCGGGTTAACAACATTATTTGTAGTCATTCGATACTAAGAGTAACATCAATTATTATAATATCCAGTCACAAGTCACAATTATTCCACTTAATGACAAAGGCCTCCATTATAGATCTCCACACCATCTAAATAAACCTGATTTAGTTGTCAAAGTGGAGGTGAAAATACTTTCTGAAATAGTGGTTGTGTCTTTCAAAAAAGTAACTATATTTCTGGTCCGATCTACGCGATAAAAAAAAATCAGGGAACACATTCAAAACCAATTTTTCGTTCTAAATTAAATTTTCTATCTAGATATTTTTTTTAAATCTAATTTCTTATCGCCTTATGATATTAATATAATGATTATGCTAACAAATCCATTGTTCAAAGATGATCAATAACCAGTAATCGAATGTCACTATTTAAACGTTTCTGCGAGAAATGGCTTTGGGGCATTCCACTGTGACGGTTGGAGCATTTTGTCATATTTTTAGTTCATTTAATTTTTCAAAAATCTTGGTAAATAATACAATAATATGTAAAAAACATATGAGGTTTGACAGCTTATTAAAAGTTTAATAATAATCTCAAAAATAAATAGAAATTTCAGTTGTTTTCTTTGTCAAATTAATTACGAAAGCAGTGTGACGGTCGGGACACTTACTCTGACTTAATTAAATACCTGAAATATTTGATTCTTTAATATGTTACACCTGAAGAATGCTGTTACAATTTGTGATAAGAAACGACTCGAAAATATCAACTGTTTTTAAGATAAAATTTCTTAAAGTCTGTGACGGTCGGGACAAGTAAGAAATCCCATACAACTTAGTCCACTTACTTAATATTTTTATTAGATATTATAATATATACCTATATGTAGTTATATAAGATAAATTACATAAAATTAGCATCTTGAGGTTTTGGATGATACAATATATTATGATATGATTACAATTTATTACTGACATGCACATTTTGAACTTAGAAAAAACTTTAATCTCTTTTGGCGTGACGGTCGGGACAAGCTATACATGTAACTTAACATCTTCTGCAAGTAATAAATTATAGTACACAGCAAAACGTAAATGAAATGAAAACAGAAATAATGTAAACTTTGAAGAAAAATAACTAGGTACCACAAGAGAAAAAACGTGGACAGAGTTTGAGCCCCAAAATCGTGACAAATTAAAAGTTTTAAAAAAAAAAAGCGTTTGGTCAATAAATATGGAATGTTTATTAGTTGTTTATTCTCATAAAACACATTTTTCAGCAAAAAAAATATTGACATATGCGTTCACCATTAGCGTGGAATGCCCCCTTTGTAAATAAATACATTGGAATTTATGATGATTTGTCTTCTGCATCAGGAGTCTCTTCTCCCGGGTGACACCGGGGTCGCGGACAAGTTATAACATAAATAATGGATGACTATCGCGCTTTCACATCAAGACACGATACGAGATATTTATTGAAAATATTGAAATAATATGTCTTTAAGGGATGAGCCAAACTACTAACTTTCGATTATAATAATCGGTCAACTATTTTGAAAATTTGGCTAAGATTGACGTTTTATTATTTATTATGGCTTGTAATTTATTCCTGGGCGTTTTAATATTAGATTACATTTTCGGAAATCAAACAGAAAGTAAATTACAAATTTGATAAAATGTTCAATGTGGCCACGGCCAAAACAGCATAACGACACTATCATAATATCTAATAATAAAAGTTATGTCCTAAAACTCTCTCGTTTTGTTGCTTAGTGACCTTCTTCTTCATCCTAGCGTGTATTCCTAGTTGCGTCGTCAGCTTACTCTTCGGAGCCTAGGGTACGCTATGTATAAGTTATGGTCCTAGATTTGGCGGCACTGGTTATTACAATGGAGCGACTGCCGTTTGACCTCCGTAACCCATCGATAACAACCTGTTTTGTTGCTTGTTGATATTAATGACGAAAGATTTATACTCAATCGGTATTTGTTGCCAATTAAAAGCCCTCCTAGTTTCTACCCGTTCTCCTCCGATATTAGTCAGTGTCGATAGTGTGGGTACATCTCTAATATCTTATGATCGCAGCCAGCACGCGCATCGGTCGTGTGAAAATCATAATGCTCAGCTACAATGCGGCTCGTGACTTTCATTGCGATTTTGTCTGCAGATTAATACCCCGACATAAATCCACCACTATTTATTATATCGATACAGAAAGAGAATCTAGCCGCTGAACCGTAATTTATGTAAGTTCGACAAAGAAACACAACCTTTTATTATCTTAGCTGTTTGAAAATCAAACAATAGTTAGTGTTCCGAAGTTTAAATAAAAATAGTTCAAGTAAACGCTACGTTGTTGAAGTTCGATGTTGCAAATTAAGCAGTTAGTGACTTTAGGTAGTTTATAAACAGAAGCTTTGTGTAATTTCTCACAGACAGGAACTTCAGTGCCTCCGTCAAGAGTCGTGTACAGTCGGGCGCAGTCTCCTCATTGCCGGTGAATGGGTAATGTACGTGCCAAACGCTAACTTAGCCAATCGGGCTCTCAATTCCATACCATTTGTGTTGCACACCATTAACCTATGTGACAATCCACAAAATGGCTATTTGAGGATCTTCAATGGTGCACACGACATACGTATTAGCAAAGTATAATTTGATATTTGTAAATCGCGAAAAGTTTGAATTAAAAATATTTGTTAATGAGGTGTTAGAAAAAGGTTTAAAAAAGGTTTCAATTGTAAAGTTGGACCATTTACCAACGTTTTGGTTTATTACCGCAAGAGATCTTTCAGAATCGCTAAACGGTGCTTTGAAAAACGGCCTGGCAGGGCAGGTCCAGAATACCTACAGGATATAATGCCTGGTAAATATGTCCATCGATCGGGGCGGCCTCTTTGTTGCGCTCTATACAAGCAATTAACTTCTTTTGCTCACCACTCCGAGGGGCAACAGAACGTTGAGATTCCTACTAATTTTTATTGGCACTTTGGAAATATTCGCTGCCATACAAATGCTGCAAGTAACATGGTGCGTGTAAGCTTTAAAGAAACCATAACATGACGTAAATAATAAGCAGTTTTGAACCGTAGCCCGCGTCTGTTCGATTTCGCAGTTTTAAATCATAAAGCGTAAGGTTGTTAGCTAACTACAGGTTATTTAAATTCATTTGGTGTCATGTATGTTTTTCGATTCGATAAGCGCATAAAAACATGTAAACTTAGACACTGAAAACTTGCAAAGTTTCTAATATATTTTAAAACTTTGTATGACATCCATCATAATCATCGACATCATTTTAGCTGTAAAAAGTTTGTCGATGATACAAGATAAATTGCACACACAAAAAACCTATTTTAAAACATAATATACAATTTGACAGCCCTATCCAAGCCCGTCTGAAAGGCCAAGTCTGTGCTCCTTTTCTATTGTAAAGCTTTGTCTTAGATATTGGATTAATAGTGCTTAAAAGGTTAGCTTGTAGACCCTTTGATATATAACATGGATCTGGTTATCCTCTCTTTGTTTTAGTTTGATTAACTAGTTTCTGAAGGATTATGTGTTAATTAAAAACCTAAGATTCCTACAATAAAAGTTCGTATTCTATGTATGACATTGAGTAACCCCTGCCGAAATGAACAAGTCAACAATGCTTTATTTTATCTTCACCCGCATGTTCACTTACTTTATTTGCATTTGCCGTCTGTGTATATTGTTCCACTTCATGTGTAATGCTAAATGAGTGCATTGTTTAATGTTTATCATCCACCGCGAGCTGTTTAGCAACATGCTCATTTAAAATATTTTCTGATTTGCATGCTACGTTTATAGCACATGCCGTAACTTGTCAACGTTATGTATTTGCTCGCCACGCAAAGTAAATTCTTTATTGAAAAGCTTTTTTATATTGTAAATGATAGTTGTCTTGTGAAGTCTAGCCGAGGTCGTAGAAGCCTGCATAACCCACAGGAATATCAAACTTTGCGCTACGTGCGCCCTCACTATTTACCGATTTCAATGCAATACGAATCGTTTTGGCTAAGATATTCCGAAGTTATTCGCAGAATTCTTACGCTATTTCGTAGTTACTGAATTTTGTAAAGTTAACATGAATCTAGGACGATTTGATTCTGTTGCGCGAGTTAAGAGTTTTGTATTCTTCGGGAAGCATTTTGTTTAGAAATGCTGTAGAAAAATAATTTATAAGACCAGTAAAATATATCAGTCGTAATATGATGAAATATATCTTTTCCTTGAAGTATCTTCAAGGAATTTATGGCAACAAAAGGGAGACGATTTTTGCGGGCACACGTCCTCCTTTATCCCGCCTTTTTCATGTATCAGGGCTATTGCGACGGCCATCGAGCCGGGCGCCTCGTTAGAGCCCATCCACCAGGATAAATTGAGTTTCCACTAGCTCTTATTGTCATTCGCTTTAGGCAAGCCACGTTCGGCGAAAGTTTTTGTAGTGCCGTACAAGTACAACGCCGTAATAAAACCTCTCAATTGTCCTATAACGAATCGTGGAAATTGCTTACTTATTTTAGACTTAGATTTATTTGCGTTTGTTTTTAACGATTTGAAAACGAATTATAAATACGTCAATTGATTGTATGTGATTGAAAGTAAGGAAAAATTTGAATGTTTAAGAGAATTGATTCCATGTACTCTTTCGAAGTCATCGTAATACACCACAAAAGTGGCATAAATTACATGTTTTAACTAAACACCTCTACATCAAGAAAAATGCTTTGAAATTGATGCCGAACGTCTCTAAATAGAGAATCCCATGGGTTTGTGACTGCAAATTGCAATCGCTACGTCGTCAGACACGTGGTCGAGATGCAGCCCGAGCCTTCGACATAGGAAGTATGTTCTTAGAAGTCGAAGCCCCTCTAAACTTTGCCAATATCTGGTGTCCCGGACGATCCGAGATTTTCCCTCCTCGGCGCCGTGCCGACTACGAGATAACTTCCTTATAGATATCGGTATAAATACTTATGGTACATTTCCACCGCAGTATTTCGACGTATTCAAACATATTGGGATAGGATTTTTAAGACCTCAGGTGTTGTTCGCGTAGTCGTGATATTTTATGTACAAGTAGTTTATTGCGAGACCGCGTATAGGAATACGGGGAATATGTCTGATATTTTCACAAGCCTATTCCCGTTTGTACTTTAAATATAAACATTTATTTTTATGGCGAATTCGTTACGATGCCTTTGTCGTTGCGATATCATTAGATTCTCACCAAACATTTATTTATTATAGGAGAAGGATCTTTTATGAATTTTATTATTATTTATAAGCACTAAATTAACGATCATACCAGCCTTGGTGCGGTGTAAACATCGAAGTGGGCTTTAAAATTTTTACATAAATGTCTTGTTAACCGAGGGCAAATTATTGCATGATGTGAAACTTCTTTTTATTTGTAAGTCTGCCAACTGAACTGACTGCGCAATATCCTATTTCTATAAAACGAACGCTATTTATTCGAAATAGCAATAAAAAGGTTTTTTTAATTTGAAAATGGTAAATGTAAGACAAACATGCCATAAACTTCATATTTGCTATTTCGTTCAGCTTCGTTTTGGAAAGAAAGTGCAGTCTACGATTTGCTTTAGCGAAGTCCCACCTACACTGTATTTTACTTTGGCGCGGCCGTCTTCGCCTCACCGAAATGCACATCTACACTCGCAGTTAAGTCAGGCTTAGAGGCGCCGAATGAAAGTTTACACAAAAGATAAACTCTCCTCTCCGAACGCCGACTACTCCGCAGATTAACTTTTCTATTCTACTTGACGTGGTACGTGTGTGTCTTACCGTATCAGAGCACTAACAATAATATGAAACAAATAAGAAATAACTCTAGATCTCGATCATAGGTAACAACAGTATAAACTGTGAGTATGATTGAATTTATGTTGTAGAGTCGGAATTTTTACAATAAAGTGAAGAAAGGAGATTTTATAGATTTAGGAATTACTGTCCAGCTGTAGAAACAGACATTTGTTAAACATCTGAAATAAATGGAGGTTTGCAATAAACAGATAAAAATTATTACAATACATTGATTGTAATGGAAGATGACGTGAAATTGGCCAATGCACCAATCGTGGCCATGGCGTTTTGTAAAACTTGGTAAGTAGAAGACTTCCTAACAACACAGGTTCTTTTCGGTGGCTGCGTAAATAACAGATATTAATTGAGTTGATCACTAGTTTTACAACGGACTTCAGCTTGTGACTTGTGGCATAAAAAGGTTAAGCATATAAAAGGATTTGCTTGAAAATTTTATTGCGCCTTCCTTCAGACTATTACTTACATAAGGGTCTGACTTAATTTACAGAGTCTGCAGGTGTTGCAGTAAAATAACACTTGGCAAAGAACCAGCGGCCATTCGGTCATAATGGAGAGCACTATAACGTTAGTTCATCGAAAAGTCGACACTTTCCGAGCCGTTCTCATTGAATAGCGGCAATAGTTGCTCATTCAGGTGGCGCAGCCTTTATCGCTGTTTTATCGGTTCTGATTGCTAGTGTAGCTACATAATACGATTAGGGTTCGCAATGTGTTGACTTATGCAACTTTCTTTTGTTGATGTTTTATTTGAAACAATAGTTGCTACTCTTCATACATAAAAACCTTTTCCACTAAATCATTTTGCGGAAAAAAATATCTTGTTCAATAAATTTTATGAACACCTCTGGTGCGGTTTGCCTATCCTAATAGAATCCTAGTTTTCTTGATACCACTTGACTATAGGGAATCCAGTTTCCTATAGTAAAGGAGCTAGTAGATTTTTATTCTATCATTTCTGTCTAAATTGTAAAAATTACTTAATAAATCCAATTTTTTCTACACCATCGTCTTTGTCAATTGTCGCCTAGTGTAATAACCCCTTACACAACACATGTTAAAAAATTATTCATATCTTTATAGTTCTTTACTAACATAATGCACCTACGTGTAACAATTTAATTTTTTTCTTTCCATTATCCAGTTGTGTAGCATATCCGCCTCACTTTGGTATGAAAACATTACAAGGTAATCCTTTATAACCTAGTCATTGTGTGCAATGTATTCTAACATTTGAATGTATGCGGTTGCATGGTGGGCAATGAAACGGCTATTGCAGGCTGCAAGCAACAGCGGTATCGCTCTATTTGTTCAGGACAGCGCAGGAAGTCCGTGCAAGCGCCGCGCCGGAAGCGAGCCTACGCCGTGTGCCGGTCGCGCTCAATAACCTAATGCTGAAATATTCTGCGATGTTAATGAAAGTATTGCACACATTTAATTCATTGTAAAAATATCAAGCCGACGAAAGAAGGGGTCAGCCGTACGAAGCCGGCGGGCGGGGCGTTGAATGAAAATTGGTTGAGTGTTGAGACAGTCTTCTGCAGGTTGTAACTTTTGCCAATGAAGGATCAAGTCAAGATTAAGTCGACTATTCTTATAGCGGCACGACTTTACGGGAGAATCTCGCCGAGAGCTCTTTTGTCTCGGACAAAAAACACAACAATCCGAGAACACTGTGAGAAAAGTACGAGAACAGATTCCAAATTCACGGTTCTCGTGAATGTGGAGAGAGCATTAGAAATATTAATGTAGAATATTCAGATTATACATGTAGGTATAACACAAATTAACGATATGAAATATGGGCATGTCTGAAAAATCTCATAAAATGTACGAGTACATGTTTGACTATTACGAGCACAGTTATAACAATCTTCATGAACTGTTATATTTAGTACTAATCTGTATTAGTTAAACAATTTTGAAGTACGTGTATAACTTGTATTACAAAGCGACATAACTCGACTAGAATTATCAGGAAAGTATTTATCTGAAAAAAAAATCTCTACCCTACCTATTAATGTTAAACCGGGATTATTAAAGCCTTTGTAATCTTTATTAGGGACAAACACTCTGATCTGAAAGCTTCGAGCGAGAGCTTTCTCATGTAAATGAGGAGGTAAAGTCCGGAGCAACTCACGGGCGAAGACATTCTTTTAGCAGCGACCGTCTGTGATCCTGAATACGTAATACGCAAATCCAAGAATTTAGGAATTGACAAATTAAAAATGACTACTAATTAAGAGGATTTAGGGCTTTTATAAACATTGGTTCTAACACTCCTGACTGAACCGATTCAGTTTCAATCAAGGGAAGCTAAGCACTACCTTCTAAAATGTAGTTAAAGGAAATTATCACTGAGCAATTGTGCGCCTGACCGCCCAGGTGGTAAACTAAGAATCATTTCGTTAGTTTTCCAATATAATGACCAGCCGCAATCTGACGGTAAGACTTTCAAAAACTTTTCCGAAAAACTGTTTGTAATTAAAAAACTGTAAGGCCCTGTCATTTAAATACAATTTAACATCATCATCATCTTAGCGCCTTCCCGGTTTGCATCTTCAGCTGTTTGTTTCGGAGCCCAGGGTCCGCTTTCCTACTTATGCGTCTACACTTAGCCCGGTACATAAAGGCTACCCCGCATGCGGGAGTTTCTTATGCGGTCGGTAATTCCGCGACACTCCGCACATCCAGCGCAGCATCTTAATCTCCGCAACACGCAACTCTTGCTTGTGCCGCTCAAGGACGGGTCACGCCTCACTGCCATGCAGGAGCAGGGCAGGTCTAATGATAGATTTATAGACCTGCTCCTTAAGCCTGATCGGCATTCTGGGGTCACAAGTGACACCAGTCACCTCACGCCACTTTGCCCATGCCGCAGTAATACGATTCTTAACATCGCAATCGATGTACCCGGACGCGTCGATTACAGACCCCAAGTATTTCAATCGATTATACGCTCGACCAGGTCCTCGCCTATACGTAAAGGATGGGGATCTGAGGTATTACAAGCCATGTTCTGAGTTGTCGCTACGATTAGTTTCAGACCGCCGTTCTCAAGTGACTTCTTTCATTTGTTTGCCCGTTGGGTTAGTCTCCTCTTGTTCGTGTCGTCAGTGCGGTATCATCAGCATACATGAGTAACCACGGTGGTTGCTCATGTGTATCTCTGATGCTACTTGATACTTTGTCTAATATCATACTGAACATGTAGGGACTGAGAACTGATCCCCTACAGTGACTAGAAATAGTTTGGTGTCACCAACAGCGGTCCTTCCCATTGAATCGGAATCGCGGTACATATCTCGGATAATCTTAATATAGATTTCTGGTACCATTTTGGTCCTCAGTGCCCATGATCATTGATCGAGGAATACAGTCGAAGGCCTTCTTCATATCTAGAAATAAGAGATGCAGAGGCGTATTCTTTCTCCTGGACTTCTCCATGACGGTTCTTAGAGCAAAAACAGGGCTGACCTTTTTAACCGAAAAGAATCCGGTTAAAAAGATCAGCCAATATGTCCACACCACGCGGGTCCATCGCTTTCCAGGCCTCCATCGGCACCGACAGCCTTATGATTTTTCATGCGGCGAAGAGCAAGGCGGACCTCGTCCGGTGTCATATATTTAAATATAATTTAATAGTTTAAATTTAATAAAAGTCGTAAAAGATAATTCGTAAATAACCTCTAGACGCTTTATTTAAAATTAATTGACGTAAACTTGTAGCCTCAATATCAATTTATAATACGATTTACCTTCATCCATTTTATCTTTTGTTTTCACCACAAGGGCTAAAGTTGATTTAATCCCAACAAAAATTGATGAACAGTGTCGCGTCAACCAATTTATCTTGCAATCGATAAAGGTACGCTTGTTTTGTCAGAATTTCTAGTGACCTTTTTCTCTGCCGCCCGACGTTAGCACAAATTGAAGATTATAACAGATGCTACACTTAGTTATAATAAAAAAAATCACTTTCTCCTATTATATCTTCTAAATATAAGCTCCACAAAGGACGTACCCAATTACAGTCATAGGGGTTACTATCGCAAGTGGCTATATCCTCAAATCTATCTAATGCCTACTCAAACAACGTCATTGTCGGTTCAGTCAGTTTGATGATACAGTAAGATTTTAATACTATATCGAATCTGATTTGTGATGAAAACATTTATACGGACATCGGATTTAAAGTTTCCATTGATTAATTAAACAGTGGTAACTTTAATTTATCTGTTCTTTCCATGTTTTGTGCTCGAGCGAATACAAGTGTGAAAATATTTCTCCGAGCGCCGCACCTGCCGGCTCGCACGTTAACTACTCCTACAAATGCCCTCCAGTCACATTTTCTTTTTCTACGCCGCTGAAACATTTCCTCGTATTATTTTATTGTTCTTTTATGTACTTACAAATAGAGCCCGATTATCTTTTCCTGCTTCTTTTTCTGAATCTCGTGTAGCGGCTGACATTCATGAGGGATAAGTCACATAATGAGTAAATTCTTGAGCAACATTTTGTATTGCCCGAAGAGAATTTTTTATATTTTTTTCTGAGACCAAATCGGGCATGGGCACTCAAGTAATTGTATTCAGATCACAACTGGCAATTTTTTCGATTTACGAGTGGTAGGTAAAGCAAAGGTGCGGCGACCTGCCAAGGAGCCGACGTGATAATGATAAATGTACGGTACGCTAACCTCTATCAAAAATACTCTTCCGATTCCGCCCGCGCGCCGTCACGCCCGCCCCCAAAACTCACAAATCCGTATAAAAACGGATTTGCATTGTTCTATTTCACAAAAGGAATGCTGTACACAGTCCCGGAATTTCGCGAATCTTTTACAGCGAATTTTTTGGCCGCATATTTGCATTAATTAATTGCTTTCGCTTCGTCATCTTTTTTAATATTTCTGTCTAGATGATGATTTATTTAGAAGCCGCTCTGTTATGCACTGACTACTGGAAATAAATGGTGACTGGATTCAATGCAAACCATTTTGTTAGGGCATCGCTGTAATGGATGTCCACAAGTGTGAGCCTAAAGACCCGGCATTATTGGATATCGCTTACAGGACGTTGAATGTGTCTGTAAAATGCCTTAAATATACTTTTTTCTTTGGAACATCAAATTGACAGTTTTATATAAAAAAGCAATCATATAGAAATAGACATTAGGGTGTGGTGGGTTGAGCCGCGGGTGAAGTGTTTCTACCAAATCGAATCACGGGGGGAGCGGCCCATTATGCAGATTTTCCATTAGTAAAAAAGTCGACAGAGCCCGAGGTCCTTAGCCGGCATGTAGCGTGTTATCGCGATGTTGAGGCGCCACTTGAATGCTCCGATCTCTGATCGCTACCAGTTTACTCAATACAAGGGCTGGTAATGTTGCTGTTAAATCTATAATCAAAATTTATCAGCGGTCAGAAAATAAAACTTCTCATCTTCATGAGCCAGTTGGAAGGAAGTCGGAAATAATAAACTTTGCCTTCATGGGACCTTAACTACGTCAGTAGTATTTTATTACCTATTCTGTTTCTCTTAAGTAACTAAGTGGCACAGTGGTCACAGCCTCCAAACTAGAGAAAACTGCAAGATTTCTTAAAGGGCTTCACATTCGTATAATTATAACTAGGTTTGTATTGCTTAGACTAAATTTTTAAAAGCACAAAAGTTGTTGGTATAAATAGCGAACTCAGTTCCTTTTAAATTTAAGCAATGTAAACCTCTTGAAGTCTTATTTAAGTCGGTATTGCAATGTCACCGCTCATAAATTAGGGAATTAGAGTAATCGATTCGTTATATAGGTACTGAATAATTTTCCCATTTATAAAACGGCGGAGTTTCAACCCTATTGGGCTGACGAGATAGAGAAACGTTGCCTTACATTTAATCGATGTCTTTCTTCTCCGGGCTACGTTTTTGTTCACTTCGTAAATTTTAATTTCACGGATTGCTAGTTCGCGTCCCTTGCCGTCATCGTCTCGTCGTCGTAATCATGATAAACGTATGTGTTAGTTAAAGTACAGGGTACTGCAAAACATGGAGCTACAGAAAGAATCTCTTTAACTTGTATGTATGCTCTGGATCCCCTGGATTAAAATGCTTTAGAATAATTATACCGACCCGTGCCAGTTTCTTATGAGTACTATTATTTTCATGAACAATTACTTAATTGAATGTTATGTATTGGATGACTATTGCTAAGTAAGTAATGAATAAAAGTAAAAGTAAAAATTCTTTTAAAAAGAGAATAGAAACTGATATTTCAAGTGAACAAATATCTTTAGGAGCTGCGCCCGTAATACTGCTAGTATTGCAGACGTCCATAGGCGGCTAACCGCTTTCCATCAGACGGGCCGCATGCTAGTTTGCCTACTGATTCGAAAAAAAAAACAACACAAAAAGCAACACACAGATAAAACATTACTTCTGTACTTTAGGTATTAAGTACATAGGGTTTGAGCGAAATAGGCGATCGGTGTACGCCTGTCCCGGCCGGCACATCGATCAACGACAGTCCGTCAATTTGACACCGAATACCAGTTTACGCCGGCAGGGAGGGTGGGTACATTACTCACCCTTGTACGTATTTGGTTACTTTACACAAACCGTACAGGTATACATACCTGTTATAAATTAGCCACAGCCTGACTGACTGAAAACAGTACCGTTTTACTTGATGTTGTAACATTTAGACCCGATTTTTTAACACGTACAAATAAGGGTAAGCTTTGTTGGTTTGACAATAATAAAGGTGCGCTTGAAGATGGATGCGCTCCGAGGAATAAGATGCTGAAAACAGGGTCCGGATACTAGGCATAGTCTATTTTAAAAATAAAATCTCAAGCCGAAAGAAAGTCTCAAGCCATGATCATATTAACCGCCTACACAACTGGTCACTTAGAACTTAATAATGTGTGGGATTTCAGAATACAAAATAGTAATAATCAACTCAATGATTTCTATGTATTCAGACCTTTGAAATAGAAAAGTGAACTATTTAATTTTGTCAAACCAGCATCAATATTGTTTTTAAAAGAGGTCTAATCTGATAAGGTTTAATCTACAAATCACCCGTGAAGATATTGTAATGGCGATGGTAACAGGACAATAAAATAAGTAGTACATATTGGGCACCAGTTTTATCACTAGTTGAGATTTAGCGGCGAAGCAGGAGGCAGTTTTAGCGATAGTTTCACCCCAAAATATAGAAACCACAGAGTTACAGTCTTTCTGAAATTTTTGTAATACTAGTGTCAAGTAGTAGAGCAAGTTATTTTTCTCATTATTGTTTTTATGTACGCGACACTAAAGGATCAAGGTGGATGAGTTAGTTATCAGAATTACGTACGACAGTAGAAAGTGGTTCATGTTCTTAAAACATACTCGTAATGTACGTACACCAGAAAGAAATAAAGAATCAGTTTATTTGCAATGAAAGTGGTAGAGTCTAAGGTGAAGTAAACAAATCAAAGGTGTAGTGAGAAGCTGTGAATAAATAAATAAATACTAAATAGTACATAAAGCCTGTGTATACCTTCAACAAGAATAGGGGTTATTGCAAAAACAATTTTCCAAATCCAACCTGTAGCTCAAAGTTATAAGCGTCCAAACCCTTCAGCTTTATTATATTAGTTAAAAGTAATAAATAGAAGATAGATAATCCCACGGCTTTACCACTCAGCAGTTTGAATGATATTTCTGCCTTATTTATTTCTAAGCAACTGCAAAACTCTACATGTCTTGAGATGTCTACGTGAAGTTTTGTTTGAAGTGTATATTCTGTACTTTTTTCGTTTCATATTCTGAAGCCTGGCGGAAACCGGACGATAAGTCACTTGAAGACGGGCCAGCACTAGTCTTATGGTCGCTGCGCGGGCCATAACACTAAATCTGGAGAAGGCCCAGATTTACGCTGGCCGGGAGTGCACTCGGCAGCCCGGCTCAGCACTTAATTACCGCCCGCCCCGAGATTAGTTCCCGCGGTGGCGATGCCGGCACATATAGCTCCGTTGCCAGGCAACAGACATCTTTTCCCTATCGTCAACTATCTTCGAACGGCGTTAGGTTACTCTCGCTTTTGGAGGTTGCTAGACAGACTTAGTATAGGCTTTATTGGAACCGTCGTATCTATTTATGGTAAAACATAAAGTGCTCATAGCGCAACTTTTTGCCAGTCTGCTCTATCGAGGCTCGTAGTTTTCGGAGAAGGGTGGCTTAAATGAAATATTGTTTTACCTAGCCACCTAATCCTCGTGTCAAAACCGAATTTGTTACTAACCTAAGTAAGGACTCATCTTTATCAAAAACCTTCCGCCATTTTGCGAGGGTATTTTGAGATGCAAAAGATGGGTGTAAAGCTTAATTATCTTAGGCTGTAAATTTTATTCTGAGTTTATTAAACGACACAAACTACAGCTACGTCTCGAGATTTAAAATTTGGAGATTTATTTTTAGGGTGTGAGTTTATGAGCCAATAATTGAGCCAGCATTTTCTTTTATATGTAAATTTACAGAAGTCATTTAAATAAAACAATTTTTACGTAAAACATCTTCTGAGTTAACAATTAAGGGGCTATAGGATGCTAGACGAAAGCGCTATTTCACGGCTGTTGTGACAATCCGCAAGCGCTGCAGTCGCCTGAGCTCGCTCGAAATAATTGCGGGACATTTACAAAACTAAATAAAGCTTTACAACAGTTGTACAGTGCAGTTAATGCACTGTAAAGCATTTTCTTTCGATGACTGCAGAATCTGTAGATGGTATGATCGAAAACATTTGATGCGTCCAGTTGTGTACAAGACCTCAAGAATTATCTCTGCATTTGGAGAAGGCCTTCGACTGTGTTCCTCGGTCGATGATCTGGTGGGCACTGAGGTCCCCTGATATTGAGATTATCCGGAACATGTACAGCGATTCCGATTCCATAGTTAGGACTGCTGTTGGTGACACCAAACACTTTCCCGTCACGGTTGGAGTTCACCAGGACTCTGTACTTAATCCTTATCTGTTCAGCGTGGTATTAGACGAAGTGTCAAGCAGCATCAGGAACACAAATGAGCAACCTCCGTGGCATTGTATGCGGATGATTTAAGATATCAATTCGTACCAAATTTCAAGCTTCTTGAGTTCACGGTTCACCCTGTAGGTTTTGATTCCCTTTGCGAATGTCGAAAATTTGCGGAATACTGCTGTATCTTTTGATTGCGTTGGCTTAGAAGTTTAATTTTTTTACAGCTTCAAGAGACAGTAGACCTGAATATTTGATATAAATTCCAGCTTGATACCTCCACGCGTTCCTGAATAAAGGGTCTTGACAGACAGACGGACGAACGGACAACAAAGTAATACTATAAGGGTTCCGTTTTTTCTAAAAAGAAATACTCGTATCACTACAGGATGTCTGAATTATTACTATTACATAAAACAAAAAGTTCGATTATTTCAAAAACTAACGTTTAGAAAATTATAAAACCAACATAAATCCGTTTTATTTAATTTAATTACTTAGCCCTGAAAGTATTTGTGTTTAATTAAATAGTCCCCCCCCCCCCGGTTTTTTTTAGTTTTTTTATAGATTCTACTGACTAGATGATTAAAATCCGATAAATAATGTTACACCAAACTTTCCCCCTTTTTGCCCTTATTTTTCCCGAATTCTAAAAATCTGGACAAAAATATTGAAATAAATCAATGAACACGTATATCAAGTTTCGTAAGGATCTGTAGAAAAATGTGACCTCTAGCCCGGAACATACATTTTTCCATACAAAACCAAAATTGCCCAGTCTCGAAATGCAGACTTCACTTACACTCAGTCAATAATACCTATAATTTTTATACGCGGAGCTGCGGGAAACAGCTAGTAGTAGATATAAAGATGCAGATGTTGTACTAGCCTGATTTCTGTATTTTTAGTCTTACATGGTTTGTGATTGACGTGTTTTCAAATTTTACTTTTTGACATAAGGGATGTTTTTTTTTGAGGTTATCTTTCTAAAATAAAAAAATAAATACATTTTTATAATTTTTAATCTCGAGAGCTGTTCCTAATAATTTAAAGTTTTATTATTATCGATTAAATAAATAAAATGAGATTTCCGTTTTATTTTCACATTTTTCCCAATATTTCGCGAATTATTTTTATCGAGAAAATTTAATTAAATCGTGTTTTCAGATATTGCTAGCATTGCTATAAGAATACCATATATTTATTTCAGAATAAATGTTGGAGTAGGTTTGATATAAAATGAGTTTTACAATACCAGTGCTTGGACTGTGGGAATAAGGATTTTCGATTTTTATAATATATCGAATAGTGTACAAAAAAGTGGATTTATCACCCAGTGTGTATTCGTCTTTAAGCTCGTAAGGGCTTGTATTTATCGTTTTAGTAATTAAATTTCCTAGCTCATTAATAATTTTATTTTCTTTTCTATCTTATTTCATTGCACCGATGGTCGATATATTGATTCAGAGTATGTTTGTAATATTTTTAATTTTTTAAAATTTTTGTTATAACATATACATATTAATATAACATATTTTATTCATGTAACATGGATTTCTAATGACAGTTTCTGATTACTGCCAATTTACATTTTATAAGTTTTGATTAACTTTATGTTTATTGAGTTTATCTAATGAAACTACATCATTTCTTAATCATAAAAATATGAAACTGAAAATATGTTCAGTCTATATTTTGGAATATATCGACATATCCGCTCAAACGGGAATCTCACTAGCTTAGGTTTTTATCGTTTTTCACATTTTGCTCGGTGTTATCAGAATTTACGGTTAATTTTATTTTTACTGTATAAGGAATCGATTTTATGTACCAGTAGCTGGGCGGTTGTGTATTATTATATATCTGTGCTAGCGTTATTGGAGTTATTCCGGTCTGATCTACCAAAAATATCCACTCTTGTCCGATCTGATCCACTCTTAACTTTATTAGTCTGGTCTGGACCCGTTTAGTAGAGTCAAAACTGATCCCCTAGGGTATCAGATTTTGGGGATTAGACCGGAATGGAGACTGTCGCGAGTCTACCTTGATGACAAGATGCTTAGGAGTATAATAGATAAAATCAGGAACTTAGTAGGAGATTATCGATATGAAAAACTGTTACTCGAGTATTTTATTGAATTCTTACAATATTTGTATCAAGTTTTTGCCGAGTAGAGTTGGCTGATCCATCAGATCTGTTCAGACCAAAAGATGTAGAAATTATATCAAGTTGCTTCTCCACAAATGTGTTCAAAAGTGCTGTCTCCACAGAGGTGTGGTGTGAGGGTGGAACCCTGTACAACAAACACTCATAATTTATTAATAATCACACACTCACTCTAACTATTGTATTTTAAAGAACAGTTAAAAATTTATTTCTCGAAGTAGATCAATTCGCAAATTTATTTGATTAATCGATATTCAATGGTTTGAAATTATGAAGAAAATTTAATGAACGTTATCACAGACATCAGTCGTTATTTAGCTGACACAAGACGTATTTTGAATCATTAATTTGCCCGTCTGGGTCCTCCGCCGTCGCCTTTCTTTCGCAGTCCTAATGCCCTCCGTTTTTCTTAATTTTCCGATGCTAAAGCGAGAAATAATTTTCTATTATTTTCTTCAGATATGGTAAAAACTTAGACACTTTGAATGAATGAACACTTTATTGTACCATTTACAAACAAAAGCAACACATGGTTGAATAAAACAAAATGCATACAAAGGCGGGCTTATCGCTAATGCAATTTCTTATTATTTCATATTCATTTATTAATAGTTATTTTATGTTAATAGGTATCTATTTTATATTTATAATATTTAAGACCGTTATTTGACAAATTTATATGTAAAATAATGAAATATTGCAATCTACACAAAGAAACGTCAATCTTGTTGCGTTATTACATGTCAACAGTGAATTCCTTACGCTATATGTTTGTAAACGATCTTATCATGAGATAACTATACGAAATCTTGCAACGGGGGTCCAATTGCGAAGGAGTCGTCGCGTCGGCAACAGTCGCATCGCGTACATCGCGGGGTATCGCCCGTACACGCGGGATCGCGGACGCATTTCAATCAAAAATCAGATTGTCCGACTTCGCGGCACTGTAAACACGCGCATCCGCATCCAGTTAACCCTTTTTTTACTCTCTGTTATACTTTGTGAGAATTTTTTTGGTCAAATGTGACGTGATCGGTTTTCAGACTAACTCACTTAAATTGTGAAATCTGTGATAATTGGGTGCTTTTAGGTTTTAGACAAGATAAAATTTCAGTAAAATTGAAAATGCGTTTTTCCTTACGTTTTATTACTGCTGCTACGGCATTCGTCTCCATGATGTTACTATTATTTTGGACATCGTCACATATGGTTCAAGCAAGACCAAGTAAAGAAAATAGAAACTTTTCTTGGGCACAAACTGACGAAACATTGGACAGAAAAGAAGATACTACCACAAGTACTTACGGTATACCTACACATGTAACAACAGAAGCATTTCGTACTGAAAATACAAATACTGGATCGGCAAGATGGGAAAATTTAAGACCACGATTGGTACCGACTAGACCAGACAATGCAGCAGTCAAAACAGAAGCTACGTTGGATAATAAGGAACCTGCTATAGATATAAGTACTTTAGTGGGTCAGGTGATAGTGCCGAAAGATTATAACGAAACACTAATTAAGAGACGACAAATAGTTAGGGTACGATTTTTGTCATTATCATTAATTTATTTAAAAATTAAAAGTGGTATAATTTATTTATTTATTTTAACTTTATTGTTTCTTGCTCTTCGTTTGACAATGGTAGCGAATCCCGCTTGCTCCATTGGCTCTTAAAGCGATGCTTACAAATGTAAATTTTCATCTTTTCTCCGTCTATTTAAAGTGTAATTGGCAAAGTCTTCGGTTTTTCCAAGTCATTGGCGACTTTCTAGCGAAGTTCCGGACCTAATAATAATTAATGGCCTCGACGAAAGTCCGATATCCTTTCATTAGTGTCCCGTTCCCGTCTTGCGCGGGCCGCCGAGATTAAAACTTGTTCCCGGAGGCTTGCGGGCACATTTTTCAAAGCTTTCGTTCAGCGTCGCCTTTGAAATGTGAAACGTGGCGGCCGCTTATGAAAATATTTGTTTACATTAATCTGAAGAACAGCTTTCATTCTTGACGGGACACTCCGTTGAGTAGTTGACCCGCTTCTTTTATTACGAGCGCTGAAATATTACTGTAAAATTTACCCAAAATCTACCGCTATACACATCGATAAAGGTTTGAGTAAATGATGTTAACATACGGTAGTCAACCTATCATATAAAATGTTTATGTAAACAGGACTGCTCAGTTTATTCCCACGAGATTTCTCTTCAATAACGTTTTGTTCAATCGTTTAAAAGAAAATCTAGTACAATTAGACCATTTTAAAATGATGTATCCATACCTCCATACTAATGTTATAAATGTGAACGTCTGTATGTCTGTCTGTTACGCTTTCACGGTCAAACCGCTGAAGGATTTTGATGAAATTTGGTATGAATATAGTTAAAGACCCGGGGACAAACATAAGCTACTTTTTGACGCAGGCGGAGCTGCGGGAAACAGCTAGTCACAAATATATATTTTTAAATCCCTAACAACATCATTTGTTTTCAGATGATGAAACACGCGTGGAACAACTACAAATTATACGCTTGGGGCAAGAACGAGCTGAAGCCCATATCCAAACGAGCGCACTTGTCCAGCGTATTCGGCGGCGGGGACCTGGGCGCCACCATCGTGGACGGCCTCGATACTCTGTACCTCATGGGACTCATGGACGAGTTCCGCGAGGGACGAGACTGGATCGCTGAAAACTTGAACATCGTAGAAAATGTGAGTATTTATCGCAATTATAGTCTTGGGGCAAGAATTATTTTCAAGCGTGTTCAGCTGCAGGGACCTAGGTGCCCAGCATCATGAACGGCCTCGACACTCTGTACGGGACTCATGGACGAGTTTTTCGAGGGACGAGACTGGATCGCTGAGAATTTGTACTTTGTGGAAAAAATAAATATTTTTTACTGCAAATTAGGTTAATTTTGTTTGGATTTATTATTTTGTTTTTCATCAGAATTGTGGCAACGAGCTAAAAACATCGTCGAACGATTGCGTCATCTATTTTTTTATTTCATTTGTCCTAATCCTTGTCCTGCATTGTTTATTATAACAATTACTTCAAAGCATTGTACATGATTTAAATAGTATCTGGAAGCAATTTTCTTTTTTTGAATCAATATTCAGTTTTCAAAAGGAATTTTTGAAATATCGCCAATTTCATTTTATACGATTGTTATTCAGCCAAGAAAAATCATTTCGATAACCGCTAAAAGTTATCAGGCGATAACAATATGCACTAATTGCGCCGAAACAATTGCTAGTTACCGAACTCCTGTTATATTTAACTACGAAGTTTGTCAACGACTGTTGAGCGTAACGAGCGTATATTTTAATTATTCCGGCATTGTTCGCGTGATTGTTAGCAATTAAAGGGTTTCTCGACACTGAAATAACCGCTTGTGAGAACTTAATGCTGCGCTATTCAGTTCCTAAAAATGTTTGGCTGAATTATAAGTTCACAATTTATGCAATTGTATGGTATGAATATTGCAATAGATTTTCATATGTCGTCTGTATTGCAAATTGCATTCGAGAAATACATACCTGCCACCACTTTGGTAAAGGATTAAGAAGTTAAGATAACACTCTTGTCCTTACTACTTATGTCGAGCGGTGTAGATAGTTTTACTTAGAGATTACGTTACATAATGGTGTGTCGCACACACTTTACAAAAGCTCAGAATACATTGAATCATTCATTTATAAATATTCAAATTGAACAGATTCATTTATTGGGTTACATGGTTAATCGAACATATGCACGCTGGTGTCAGAGTTTTTGAACCGACGAAAGACTGGAAGTCGGTTTTAAATTTATGAAATTAACACACAAAATCACTTATTACTTTCAAGAAAATGTTAATCAAAGTGTAGTAGTTGTAAACTTGACATCATTATGATAAGAATAAACCGTAATTCAGAAACATCAGTGCTGCCCTTTGACCTTAAAAAAATGATGACATCGTTGATAACTGTGGAACATACAACGGTTTTGTAACTAACGAAAACGAGGATTGTCTCATCCTAAATAACGTATATAAGCTTTTTCCCACGGCTTAAATTTATGATGATATCCCATCTTATTCCAAATATCTCTATTCAGAGACACCGCTCTTAGATGTCATTCTGACCATCACCCGAGCGCTTTCGTTACACGTCTCGTTTTCTGCGGTCTTCTCTAACAATTATTTTTTTTAAATATTTTTATTGATAAAAGCAATTTTTTCCTACAGGACTCTGAACTATCAGTATTCGAAACAACCATTCGCTTCGTGGGTGGTCTACTCTCCTGCTATGCGCTAACTGGGGACACCATGTTCAGAGACAAGGCTGCCGCGGTGGCCGACGCTTTGCTGCCAGCCTTCGAGACTCCCACCGGATTGCCGTACGCACTCATCAACCCTTCAACGAAGGTATGTATCTGAAAAGATCAGTTCCGTATGCCTTTTTGCCTACATAATTGGATATGTCACCGAAAAATAACGAGAATCGTAAATTGATTAATTTACAAGTTTATCAACTTTCGAAAAATAATAAACTGCAGTTGAAATGTATTATTTAATGAATGCATTTCAGTAAATTTATTAATTTACGGCGTCTTACCGTAAAATGATCTGACAAAGGCGAGGTGTACGCTGATTGATTAAACGACTCACGTGTTTATACCTCGCTCCCAGCGAGCTCTGTATCTTTTGTTTTTTTAAATATTTTCCCTTATATTAATCATTAGCTGTTTTCCGCAGCTACACCTGCGTCAAAGCCTATGTTTGACCCCGGAACTTCCAAATATGTTTATACCAAACATCAAAATCGGTTCAGCGGTTTGGCCGTGAAAGCGTAACACACAAACAAACAGACATTTGTACTCATAACATTAGTATGGATATGGTTTTAATATAAGTGATTTCTCACATGACTATAAAATGCCAATATTGAGCTACGATTGGCCTATTCGTGTGTGGTTTTACTTGCGGCAAAATCTTTAATTAGTAAATTTCTGCTAGGCACCATAAGTTGATCAATTAGCTGTAATTTATTGCGGTAAATTTCAACATTTCAACTGCAGTTTATTATTTTCCGAAAGTTGATCAACTAACTCGTAACTTACGATTTTCGTTATTTTCCGGTGACAGATATAAAAAAAAACACTTTACTTATGATTTGCACAGTAGGAATACTAATTCAAAGTCGTAGATAACGGTTAGCGTTTGTGCTACGGCAAAAGCTACGATGTTGCTACGAGTAATGTGTCTTGATATTGATAAATTTTACGACGCGATGTCAAAGAAATGATGAACTTAACGCTAGTTTTCATTAAAATGTGCAATATTCAAAAAGTTGTCAAAATATTGTCGTCAAATCCGTCTCCTATAGAGTATAGAGAGTAGGTATTATCATGCGGAGTTACCGGGTACTTTGTTTATCCGTTAATCCATTCCCTCTAGTTCTATTGAACAATTCTATGATAGAACTAACGGGTCTTTTTTTTCTCATTAATTACCTATACTGAAAAAAAATATTCTAACATGTCATAAACCTCAATGCGTTGAATACTTGTAAGTAATTTATATTGGTATTTGCCATTGTTATATCTCAATGTTTCAACAAATAACAAACTAGTTCATACAATAATAGTAATACAAATCTGCATAATAATCGTCGGATTGTAGTTGGCAAGCAAGACTCAGTCAATCGATACATTATGTATGGAGTTGGACAGCTGCTCCGAATAAAGGAAATTGTCCATTGAATATTGTAGAAACAGCTATTGATGAGTAACTAACTATAGGCAATACTCAATGTTAGTATTATGTTAACAATATTTTTTATTTATTTATTAGTATTACATACTTTATCTACATAATCAATCGGCCTTGAATTTTCGCATATCAAATCGTTTATTTGCATTTCGAGTTGGTACAAAATATTATAATGTTACTTACCCACTTTTATTAATTTTAGATCAGTAGTTACCTATTTTAGTTATGAGTCATAGACTTATAGGGTACTTCTTATTCTGAAAAAAGTACTTATCCCGTCGTCGTGGGGTTCAATTCAAGCGAGTGAAGCCGCGGGCAGTAGTTAGTCGGCTATATAGCAACGGTAAGTACTAGGCGAGTGACAGATATAAGATAGCAATAATATATATTTCTCCAATGTTGAATTGTGTAATGTGCCCCAGACCACCACACAAGCGTCAGTTTTACAGACGTTTGTCTGTTAACCATAAGGTTATCGGTTAATGATAAATCGTAATCTCAGTTACAGGCAACAGAACAGAGATCAAGGTCCTAATCGGTCATTCTAATGTTTTTAGACTGGATAAACTACTGGTCATAAAACTAAAAAATGGCTAGAAAGAGAAAATTGGGAAATCTATACATAAATCTTTGTGCTTTGTAATAAGAATTTGTTTGTTTGAACATTTATTTTAAGATCTTTCTGCATATGACATAACCTGATTCTTGAGAAGGTTATTAGAGCTAGTTGTGATATACTAGGCAGATTTGCTAGGCAGCAAATGATAGCACTAGATTAAACGTTCAAACTGCATAGAATTGCTGTTTGCGGTATTAATAAATGCTGTTTATATTAGTCTAGTGAGGCTAGGAATTTCAGTGATGTAGTATTTCTTTCTCTTTGCTTTCTTCAAGCGCACCATATTTTATTCTTTCGGTTTTCTGTTTTTTTTTTTTTAATTTAAATTGCTATTTATTACATACTACAGATATTTTAATGTTTAGTACATATAATACGTATAATACGTATAATAAAATTTTAGTGTATTTTGAACAAAATCTAAATTTTAACCTGTAAACAAAACAAAACCATTGAATTTACACGGCAATTGAAATGAAAATGGCAGATCACATAACACAGAAAAATTTACGTAATATCACAGTTTATTATGATTGTGTTTATCAAATAACAGTGTTTACATAACACTCATCTCGCCGTGACCAATACACACGAAATGTATACAATTGGCATAATTTCACTTTCACATTAGTATAACACAATACATCAATGAGCATTAAAGAGGCTACTTGTATTATTAGTCGAGTTTGGATCAACTAGCGAGATTCGTGGTAATAATTTTTTTTACTTATGTTTTTGATATGTGGACTGACTGTAGGTTACGACGATTCTTATCGCGACATTTTAAAATAGTTGCTGACTATTGTCATTTTTGTATTTCAAAAATAAATTCTTTTTACCTTACTATCTAAGACGAAGGTTATTTCTAAGACAAACCCGTCTTATTAAGTATAGTTTAGCGTCCCTTTAGTGCGGTTTTTTTTTTGTTAATTTTTTTCAAGTAACATAGTATTTAATCCCTGTGCAGTTTATTTTTGTTCGTGGGAACGGATGTTCTGTATCATTAAATATTAGTTACGTGTCACGCGGGTTGATATCATGATATAACTACAATGAATGATACAATTCTATGCAGTTTGAACGTTTAATCTATCACAACTAGCTTTAATAACCTTCTGAAGAATCAGGTTCTATCATATGCAGAAAGATTTTTCAAATCCGACCAAGTAGATCTTAAGTAAATGTTCAAACAAACAAATTCTTATTACCAAAGCACAAATATTTATGTGTAGATTTCCCAATTTTCTCTTTCTAGACATTTTTTTAGTTTTATGACCAGTAGTTTATCTAGTTGATTATGTTAGAATGCTAAAACTAAATCCACGTCACCCAATCTTAGCAATTTCCGGCTTTTATTTGTTTTGCTTCAGAGTCCGCTAAATAACCATGATTCGTGCAAGCCAGTCATGACTAACGTACCTAAATCCAGCTTGTAATGCAAGGAAAATCCATGGCGTAAACGTTGACTTTAACGGTAGAAATTTAGAATTATCATCATCATAAAAATTAAGAGCTGGAGTTCATAAGCGAGCTCCTTTAGTTTTTCATACGACACGTACAATTGCAACAACGATTTAACGTACATTTTAGAAACCTTTGGCACCAATTTGGTGGAGATTGAGGTTCTAGGGGGAAAGGCCCGCCCTGAAAGGTCCTGAATATCTCCTAGAGCTCTATCCAGAAATTTATAGAGTCCAAGAATGAATTAATTAATGACTTACAGGTTAAAATTAATAATTATCACTTTATTGCATCATTTACAGACATAAAAATACAGCCTTGAATCAAATCGACAAATTTGAATAAAATAAAAAAATGTGTTTATTTTTCCTGAAAATATAATTGGTTCACATAACAGCGTTTTATAGCTACTTAAGCTGTTCTGGAAGGACGGCCATTATTAGAATATTCCCTTTATTGCTGACCTCTCGTGGTGCGTGTCGTCGAGGGCCTTATGTAGTGTGCACATAAATAATTCTGTTACAAGCACTGTATACCGAGTCCGACGTTAATATTTCAGGTCAGCAGGCAGTACCACTGGGCGGGGCCAAACAGCATTCTGTCAGAAGTGGGAACCCTCCACTTGGAGTTCACGTACCTTAGTGACGTCACTGGGAAAGATGGTAAGCGTCCTCTGAACTTTTTAGTCGTTACATCCTATGATCATCTACGATTGCTAAACTAACAGTAGGTAATTATTTTGTATATTTAGCTTAATAATTTGTCAAATTGGTACTGAATATATCAAATTAGGTGCCTATGCTAAAAATAACGTCTAATATATGTAGTGGTAACGCTTTTCTTGAAAACTGAAATCATATCACTTTTCCTGATAATTAAACTTTGTCGTCAATGCTTTGTTAAATACAACGTGTAATTTCGAAGTTTTAACTATGTTGGAATAGTTTACCAATCAAATAACTTTTACTAAACGAACGATAAAGAATCAATAACTTCTGAAATTACTCGATTTAAAATTTTAAAAAATATCCTGAATGTGCAGGATTATTGAAAACAAATATGTATAATTTATGTTTATGCGTGCAATAAAGAGTTTACAGAAGTAACTAACAAAGCTTATGTAGTATACTAACTAACAAAGCTAAAGTAGTATGAGAAGGATTCGGAAGGTTGTTATTTGGTAGATTTTAATATACTTAATTATGGTTGAACGTTCGTGGCTTTATGAGTCTTATCCACTTTTAGATGCCTCTAATAAACTTTATTTGTTGCGATGGACGACGCTTCTTTATTACCCGAAGTTCCATTTTTGAGAAATATAACTCACCCAAAACTAGTGAGTCGAATGAAATTCGTTCCACTCATCAATTGTTTTTGCATCGAAAGAAAATAGAGTTCTCTCCTGTTTTTTTTTTTTTGTTGCAACTAAAATTATTATTTCAGTTTTGGAAGTCGCCTCTGCGGCGTAGGCCTCCCCCAATTTCTTCAATTCTTCTCTATTTCTGGCCTGTGCCATCCAATCTGCACCACATCTTTTCTTAAAAACATTTTTTCTTGTTTTTTAATTTGTCCTTGACCTTCTTTTGACTTCTTTTTCCATCCCTAGGTAATCATTCCGTGACTTTCTTTGTCCACCGTTCATTTTCCGTCCTACATATGTGCCCAGCCCAAATTCATTTAATATTTCTAACCCTCTCTATTATATTTGAAATGTAAATATTGTAAACACCTATAATTAATGTTGCGATTTCAGTTTACAGAAAGAAAGTGGACCGCATCCGTGAGGTGCTGCATAGGATCGAGAAACCCAACGATCTCTATCCCAACTTTATCAACCCACGTACTGGACAGTGGGGTCAGAGTAAGTGTTATTTTTTGTCATTTCTACTACTACTCCGCTGGCACAGCGACCCGTGGATCTTGGCCTACGAAACGAGAGAGCGCCAGAGTGTTCTATTCTGTGTCATATGATGTGAAGACGTAGAAGAGGATGACCAAGTCTTTGTCGTTTTTAAATTGTCACTTTGGCTAAATCCCATCGAGACTATTTGCCTCGTTGATTTACCCACTCGTTAGTCATTTGATACTATTGTACTAAAATAGACATACAGAAATATTAAATACAAAAGGAAATGAAATATGTACAACGGCGTATTTATCCCTGTTTTACACTCGTGGTTTGTATTTACTGTAGTGTAAATAAAATTTATCGAATACATAGCTATAATGCCATCTCACTCATGTCATTGCCATGTTTGACATGGAATGTAATCAACGCTTGGTAATAATTTGTACTGTCATGATACAACCCGTCAAGCGGCTATTTTAGGTGCCATCTATTCGCTATTTTTAAACATTTGTAATTGGTATATTCTTAGCTATAATATTCTTATTGTTCAATTTGTTCTGTAAATCTTCCGAAAATACTTTTTCCACGGAATTCCGGGTCGGTCGACCATAATTATAGTGTAATCACTAAACTGTTTGGTTGTAGTTACAAATTTGTCGCTAATATCTATGGGAATACTCAGATATACATTTAATTCTTTCAGAACACATATCATTGGGCGCTCTCGGGGACTCCTTCTACGAATACCTTCTAAAGGCGTGGCTGGTTTCTGACAAAACCGACAACGAGGCGCGCATCATGTTCGACGTGGCCATGGAGGCGGCTCTTGAGAAGATGCTGAAGATATCACCAGGAGGGCTGGCGTACTTGGCTGAGCTGAAATATGGCAGGGTTTTCGAGGATAAGATGGACCATCTGTCTTGTTTCGCAGGTAATTATGAAACAATTGTAAGTTATGTTTAGTCGTGAGAAACTGCTGTGAGAAAGCATGTGGTCAGTGTCTAGCAGACTCGTCGAAAGACGATGCGCACATTATGAAGGCAGCGCTTGACAAGATGCTGATGATCTCACCAGGAAGGTTGGCGTACTTGGTTGAGTTGAAATACGGAAGACCCAGTATATATAACAAGCAAAAAAATACATTCTGTACTATTCTTTTTGTAAGAAAAGCGTCGCAGGCGCAGTTGATTCGTTCCGCATGTGCGGTCACAAGTTGACTTATCCATAGACCGTTAGTCGTGGAATATTGTAAGTAACGAACCCTTTGTTCACTATGACTAGCGTGCAAAATGTTACAACTCCCGTTGTATTACGGCGGTATTGTTCTTTAAGTAAATTGTTTTTTCATCTTCCAGGAATCGAGTCGAACGTTATTAAGGCTAACTAATTTTAATAACAGAATATTCTCATTCGCTTTTCTTGTTGTGAGTTTTCTTCACTTCTTTGAATATTATTATTTTGAATCGCCTTTTTGTGCAAAAGGCACATGATTTTAATATTTATTTAGTCGACACTGTAAATTACAAGTCAAAGTAAACTCATTCTATGAAAATAAAACGCGCGTTGATAATAAAAAACAGGCGGCCCGTATGCCTGTTTGTCTACTAAATGGTACAAAAAAGACAATCAATTCAAGTGTAATAAAATAGTTATTGTTTTGTAAACGTATAGTATTTGTTATAGTCGAGCATGCGAACAATTAATTTTATTATGCAGCCACATGTTTAAATATACATTCTTATGGAACCATAAAATTTATATGACAAATATTTTTTACGCGAAGCAGTTATTTGCAAATATTTGTTTTACATGTTATCTGTTCACATACAAGTGAAAAGCTCACTCATCACGAAATCTCGAAAACTACTAATCCAATGATGATGAAATTTAGCAGGAAGACTAGGAGACGTCCGCTAAGAAAGGGTTTTTGGAAATTCCATCCCTAAGGGGGTGAAAAGGAACTTCGTAATTTTTAAAGTCAGACTCATGAAATTATTAATTTATTTTAGTAATTAGTAGAAAATAATAATGCATGTATTATATTTTAAAAATTACATCCCTTTAGGGGTGAAATAGGGGTCCAAAGTATGTATGGGGGAAGGAGATTAGTTAGTTCGTTTCATTCGAAACTTAACAAGATTATTAAATTAAACTGTTTTAATACGGTTTTATCGCGTTTATTACTTATTTATTTACACCTGACGTTTCAAACACTTTACAGCGTTCATGGTCGCAGGCAGACCTCTGTCTGTATTAAAATAGTTTAATTTAATGAATAACAATCGCGAAAACATAAGAAAACATTAACAAGATTATTTCTTTTGATAAATGATAAGATACGGTTATCAGGATTTTTCACAATTCACCTCCTAGAAGGGATAAGACAAACGCTAAAAATACAAAAGCTAAACGATCACTGATCTGCCAAACCTGTGGGTTCCTGTTATAGTCAAGGATTGCACTAATAATGGATTTTCCAAAATTCGTAGTAATCGTAAAGTATGTACGAGGGAAGGAGATTAGTTAGTCCGTTGCAGTCGAAATTTCAAAAGATTATTTGTTTTGATAAATAATTCGTTACCTGCTTTAAGGTTTTTAGAATTCAGCCCCTAAACGGGGGACATGGGTGCTATTTGTATTGTTAATCGGGTTGATGCGGCGGATGACCTGCAATGTATAATCTAAGTAATTCCAGTCATGACCTCATTGGAAATAAGCTTTTCATCTGGCGGGCGAAGCCGCGGGCAACAGCTAGTATTAACTATTTATTTATCAAATGAGACAATGAATTAGAAAGAATTTATAGCTCCATTGACCTATAGTTTTTGTATATGGAAGTAAGAGCGAAAATGAGATGGGACTTCTATTTTTTTTTTAATACAGCGGAGACTCGGCGGTTTACAAATAGGTTCTTCTTACCGCGAAATTATTACAATATTCCCTGGAGCGCTATTTTTGAAATGTATGACATCCATACTAATATTATAAATGCGAAAGTCTGTCTGTCTGTCTGTTACGCTTTCACGGCCAACCCGCTGAACGAATTTTGATGAAATTTGGTATGAATATAGTCGAGACCCGGGGTCAAACATAGGCTACTTTTTAACGCAGGCGGAGCTGCGGGAAACCGCTAGTATTATTTATGCGAAAGTCTGTCTGTTACGCTTTCACGGCCAAACCACTGAACGGATTTTGATGAAATTTGGTATGCAAATCGTTGAAGACCCGGGGTCAAACATAGGCTACATTTTGACGTAAGCGAAGCCGCGGGAAACAGATAAATAAATATTGAACAAAAATCATACGATATCCAACAAAAATTAGTTCCATTCATATGAAAAAAAAAACCATACTCCTTTATTTTTATATAGGTTTAGTATAACATCAAATACTGTTCAATAATAGCACTCCTGATGTGATAACGTGGTCAAGTGACCCATTCACGCCAGTCAAGGTTGCCGTCATTGCGATGCGCGATAGACTGGCCCAAATTTGTTTGTGATATCAGTTCACACGGAACTAATGACGCGTATCGAGAACTTGAATCATGCACATGTATTGTATGTGTTGTAGGAGAAAGGTCCATTCAGGTTTATTCAATGAAAAATCATATGCAGTCGGTCGTCCGAGCGTGTGGGAAAGTCTCTGGTCTAACATTCTTGAATCATGTTCCTACGAGTATCGGTCTGATTTTCCTTTAAGACGATTAGGTAGGTCAGACGATAATTACTCCAATGATTCACAAAATCCAGAACCATGATTAAAGCGTATCCTTATCTCTGTTGCGTATTAGGGTCGAAAATCATCTAATTAACATAACATAAACAGAGACAGTTATGATTGTAAAGTTGTTTGATGTTAGAACCATCCATCCATTCAGAGCAGCCCTTATGATATCCTTTTTGGCTTTTTTGGATATAGATGACTAAACCTATAAAAGTTTAAAAAAATATATATTTACGAACCCAATGTTCACGCTTTATGTTATACACTAGAAACCAAAAACAGGTTTTATTCTTTTTCACTCCATGCCTTTCAATTTCAAAAGCAAATATAATAAACGATACACATTGTCATGATAATAACGACTGATGCGACACAGCTGCTATGTGTATTCATAAACTGGCGCAAGTTAATAATCATTTGTTCTGGATAATCGTATTGTTTTTGCAGACGCATAGGCTAAAGCTGAATCAATCTGTTTTGCATAAAATGTGTAGCAAGTTATATGTATGTTGAAATGAGTATGGGTATTCCAAAAGTTAAGGTATAAGGTTTGACTGGCAGAGAATTCACGTTTTGTATTTTGTTTTATAAATTGCAGTAACGATACAACAATAAAGATAAAGACGTTACATTTTCTCTTTCTTTCAAAGTTCCTGTCTCGGGTCTGCTGGAAGAAATTTCTCTAGAAATAAGTAGAACTCCTGTACCAAGTTTTCATAATGTTAAGTTTCCCTTAATTTCCAGGCGGTATGTTCGCGCTAGCGTCTACGAGCCTCGAGAACACGCAGTCGGAGCGCTACATGGACGTGGCCAAGAAACTCACGCACACCTGCCACGAGAGCTACGCCCGCTCAGAGACTAAACTGGGGCCGGAAGCCTTCAGGTATGTATTTCAAATTTTGTAATAATGATGGAAATGTCCATTTCTAAATCGTTCAGATCTATGTGTATTTAACTTTGTCATTTTTAGAAGTTGGTGAAATCTTGTGCTAATCCACAGGATTTCACCTTACATCTGTCTATATTCAAACACCTGAACCGATGTTAATGAACTTATGAAAAGAACCAAAACAAAGCAAATTAGCTTTCAAACAAAAAGACTGCATCACAAGCGGGTCTTTCGTTAAGACGTTAATAGACATAGACAGACACACATACACGACTACCTTATCCATCCACCCCTCTTTATTCTCGTCGGGGATTAAAATAAAATACGGTACATTCCAGGTTCACAGCGGCAGTAGAAGCACGCGCACAGAAGAGCAACGAGAAGGTGTACATCCTGCGGCCCGAGACCTTCGAGAGCTACTTCATCCTGTGGCGGCTCACACGCGACCAGCGATACCGCGACTGGGGCTGGGAGGCCGTGCAGGTACGCCGGAGCTCTTGCTAGTACCTCAGAACACTTTTGGCGGGAAGCTGATAAGAGCAGTTTCGGCGCTGTATCATATTTTGTAAAATTTTTGTTTTGGTTATGCTGCGGCCACACTTAAACCCGAAGATTCTTGTTCGCTTTGTCGCGATAAAACTACAAAGTTTAATCATTTTCGCATACAAATGCGAAAATGATCCGCGACAGCACCAACTTTCTGGCCAGACGTGTCGCGACAACGCAAACCTTCGCGTTATATAGCGCTATTGTTAGCAATAGAGATATATGTCGGGAGGAATGGTCTGAATATTATGGTGGGTATAATTGAATGTCAGGACGACACGCGACATGTCTGGCCAAAGAATTCGTTCCTGCGCGAACCATTTTCGCGATACAAATGCCCTTCGCGCTGATGTCGGTAAATACACAGCACAATCGCCTCTGTTTTCACTGAAATGAATTATCGCAACATTCTAGATTATCGCGACGTAGCGAATAATGTGGCCAAGCGCTTCGTCATGGTTCGAACACGAAGTTTTATCGCGCCAACGCAAACTTGAATCTTCACGTACAGGGCTTCAGACAATGCTGTACGGGTGGCCCAGTTCTGGACATCAAAGGGTATTTAAGGTAAACGTCGACACGCTATGAAGAAAAAGTGTGGCCGCAGCATATGACTAATAAACAAATGTGTTGGTGTGTTGGCAGGCCCTGGAGAAGCACTGCCGCGTGGACGGCGGCTACACCGGGCTCGTCAACGTGTACCACCCGCAGCCGCAGGGCGACGACGTACAGCAGAGCTTCTTCCTGGCAGAGACGCTCAAGGTAACACTGTCGTGAACAGTAGACCTCGCTAACATATACCAGACATGTTCATAAAACTTTTACGTACGCTACCTATTCCCCTTTTTACCCCTTGATTATTTTTATCACTAATCCTACATTGGATGTTTCCTCAAAATACGATTGAAATAGATAATAATAACGCTAGAGCAACCATTAATTACCTCATTTTGCATTTCAAATAAAAAAACTCTACAAATTATTTCAGATAAAAAAGCACGTATGCCAAGTTATGTAAGGATCCATTCAGAAATACGACTTCTAGTCCGGAACAAACCTCCCTGCAAAAAAAGCACAATGGGCCTGTCTACAAATGGAGTCTCTAAATTTGTGTAAATTACTTTCCCATGTGGGACGGAGAGCGTCCACAATGTTTCGCCAATTTAATCGGTCTTTGGCAATGCGCTTCACTACCGTCATGGTGCACATAAACAAATATAACTTTATCTTCTTGCAGTACTTGTACCTGCTGTTTTCTGACGACGAACTCCTGCCGCTGGAACAGTGGGTGTTCAACACGGAAGCCCACCCGTTCCCCATCCGCAACAAGAATCCACTCTACCGGGAACATCAGCGGTCCAGGTTCGATGAAAACCAGGTTTAAAGCGGCCGTATGGGACACGAATCAGACTCTATGCGGTAAATTGATCATCTTATTAAAGGCAGCAAAATAGTTGATTGTTTGAAAACGAGGTTTTTTTTTCAATTTAATTCCACAGTTTTCAACTCGCTGCCCGTCACTAGTTGAATGATTTTTTATACTACTGAATAGGCAACGGCCTACGAACATACTAGAGTTTCTTTGCGCAAGTTAAATGTACTCATCAAACGTTTTGGTTGGTCAAGGGAATTTGACTTAAAAATATAACATGATATTGAGCACTAATAATGAAAAACCCTCGCATTAAAAATAATTTGTTAACCACATGTTAGCTAAAACGTGTCCCTTTCTCTCCTATTCGATAAAACGAGACGCAAAACATTTTAGCTAACATCAGCTTAATAAAATATTTTTAATACGAGGATAAGCCTTAGCAAATGTTAATATGTATACATAAAAAACTACGCTTTATTAATAAAAGGCTCCGTTTGACTATGTTTCGTCTCCCATGTGTTTGGAAAGATGATATGTAATGTTGCGAAATGCAAACTGTTTGTTAAACGGATGACATCAAAGTGATTGTTATTTATTTATTTATTATTACAGCAGAGTTGTTTTTTATTTAGAAAAATTCAAAAAATTCTTGTACCGCTCAAAGGCATTTCAAATAGTAAAATAGTAAGGATAAAATAGAGCGGTATATAAACATGAATCATACCCTACTATTTTCAGCCTTATTTGAATGGTGTAAGGTGAAATTTAGGTTATCTTATATTCCAACGTAAAAGACTGTTTTCAATTTTTTTAAAACGTCTTGTGCTATTGGGCGGTATAGGAAAATTATTTTTTAACAGATTTACCAATTTTCTCATTAAATAACAAAACTGAAATTAATTATTCGTTTATGACTTTTGTGATAAAGTAACGAGTTTCCCATTTTTATTTAGTGTTATTTAACAGTTCAAAATCAGTAGATATTAATTTAAAATACAAATTTATTAACATGGACAGTTTAAAAGACAAATGAGATAAAATAATATAATTTTGCAATTATTTTTACATTTTTGTATAATGTTTATTGGACTGAAGATAATACACCCACATGTCACGAAATAATTTTAAGACATTAGTATATTCCATGTATTTCCTATTAGCCGATGAATAGAATCGTTACTCGATAGTAAACCTAACTTACCGATGGTACCTACTATTCTTATGATAACCTGATAACTTACAAATTTCGATCGTTTAAACCGTAACGTAAGAAGATCTGCGGCAATTAGTGGAACTAAATATTTTTACAAGGAAAAATTCCGTTGGAGGAAGACACTAGCGCCACGCTTAAGGGTCTTCTTACAGTGAACGGAGAGTAGGTTAGCATAAATTTAAGGACAAGGTAATCCGACCATACAATGACAGCTGTAAAGTATCATACTTATTTGTTATTAGGTTAATTTATTTAACACTTGCCGGGATATTTAAGCATTAGACATACCTGACAAAAATTAAATTTCTAGCAATTAAATTATATAACACTGAATATAGTCTAGTAGTCCCGGAAAGTATACAAAATGGACGGTTACAAATTCATTTTCATATAGGTTGATTTATGTGTTCGCTGTTGGCAAATAAGTTACGGGATTTCATCAACGTTAGTCAATATAAAAGTCAGAATTAAACGACGAGCCTCAACGAGTAAAACAAATGATTTTTGGAGATTATAGTTGTTTAATATTTCATACAAAACTACAATTAAACTACATTTATCAATTATTGCATACTGCCACTTGGTTGCCATGAATACGTTGCTAATATGTGGCGATGTAAAGGTCTAAATCTAGAGTTTCTTCAAAGACATAATTGCCGAGGAAACAGCGAACATTCACATAAGTTGCATTTTATTTTGGTAGACTGAATAGAATTTCCGTATGAAATAGTAACTCTCCTCCGTACCGAGCGACCAATGTAGTTATCTATGGGCATTATTAACATATGCACAAATAGAACTGCAATTGAAGTAAATGACCAGTCTTCAATTGTTAAATAGTATAATCCAATGAAATTAACTGAAAATATTTTGCGATATTTTTATTAACAAGAAACTAATGAGCTGATTGGTTAATTTATATAGGAGAATAATTTATTTAGTTTGCTCTTAACTTGATTTTATTCTGTTTGATAATTTTTTTTTTTGAAGTCTTGCTCAACGTCGGTTGGTTTACTTTTCTGTTGACTTCATTGGATCTTGTTAGGTTTCAACTTAAATAGATTAATTTAAAAAAATAAAAATATAATCTATGACAAACATATTTCTTTATTGTATTATTGTTTAACAGATCTCTTAACATTGGACATATTTGAAAGTGTATCATAATAATTTTATTTATATGAAACATATCTCAGAATTATGTAGAATGTGTATAATAATGACGCGTAGTTGTAGCGTATGAATAGTAAGATGACTATTACCGGCCTATTATAACAATATATGAAGAATTCTGTTGGTGTTTATTGTGTTATTCAGAGAGCTTGAATTGGCAGTCCAAATATTAAATTTCATAATGATATTTATTTATTTAAATTAATTTTTATGTCTTGTTTGTTCCTTAGTTAAAATCAACATGAAAATGTTTGGACTGCATCAATTTGCCACTCTTACAGCAGTTTTGCGTGCATTATGTGATTATTAGAGAGTTACATAATATATTTTTTAAACAATTTCTGCACCTGTTAATAAAGCATTACAGATTAATTTTATTCTTGGTTTGGTGTTGGCAGTAATAACGACAAGTATCATAATCAATTCATACGGTAATTATCTCGTCGACTAGATGGTAGTAGAATTTTAAATTATATGTAAATTATGTATATAATAGTCATAGAAAATAACCGTAGCGATAGTTTTTCTGTGTGTAGGGATATTGTTATTTTAAGTTAAGATTGTGTGCGTGCGTCTGTTGAATGTGTTTTGTTTATATTTATGTAAGTATACTTTGTATGAATACTGCCACATGTAAGGACTTTATATACTACATCTTTCATAAATTCCTCCCTTATACTCTTACCTAACACTTATTTTCTACCTACCTCACTTATTCCCACTACCCACAATTTTGTATTCTATATCCATACTAATATATATCTGGTGGTATTATGTTGATACCTACGTTTTTTTGCATAATATCCCACGTATTAATCACTATTATAATTCGTAATCGACACGTGACATGACTTTTCGCATGTACTTATCCGAAATAAAATTAGATGATTTTAATTTTAAAATTTATGACATGTTTAATATCACTCTTACAATAAATAAATAGCGCTAGCTCGAGACTTATTGTGATATAAACTTAAAAATACATTTTTACAACTCGCCCTTGAATTATATTTGCAGGGTAAAATTTAAATATCTAAAAAACCTACACTATTGTTAATATTTAAAACACATTCCTACTAAGTGGCTTGTTCTTATTGAACTCAACATTTAGGTCCTCTAAGACCATTTACAAAAATTATTGCCATATATTTAAATGTTACCCTGTAGAGTGGAGACAAACCGATATGCTGCTTTATGAAAATGAATTTTAAAATTATTAATTAATTTGGTAGGTTTTTATACCTGCTTTAGAAATTATTTAAACAGCAAGTCCTTTATTCAAGCCTGGGTTGACCCTGAAGAGTAACACGATCCTTACAAACTAATGAGTGGTCCTAGGTGCCCAGGCTTTAAATTAGGGAAATGTAAAATCAAAATAGCAAATTATTGCAAACTAACATATAATAGGAATGTGAACCAGAAGCTCAATGGTTTGTCCTCTGCGTTACGCCACGGGATATTTTTGTACAGTCTTATTCGCATGCGACAAAAAATCCCGTGCACGGAACTCTAGGAGATGTTACTGCCTGTAATATTGTATAATTTATGTATGAAGTTGTACGATTTTAAATGAATAATGTACATTTTCGGTTATTAATAAAAAATGTTTACAAAGTTATGTGATTTTATTAAAAGCCTTCCATGAAATAATATAGTACTCGTTCAGTTTTCAGTTACATATAACTTTAAGCAAAAGATGTTTCATATATTTGAGGGGGATTGTACCGCCCTGCCGATAACGCTCGCCGTATTGGAAAATGGTGGAACAATTTATATGGAAAAATGTTGTTGTCGTTAAACATTGTTGTTTAACGACTTTTCCGGCAATAACTTCTAAACTTTTAGACCTTCTGTTAGTTTCTGCCACGGTTTCTACAAATATATACCACACGTAGCTATAAATACAAGTATCCCGCCGGGCGATTGGCCTATAAAAGGGCGGCGAAAGGTAACGACGTCGTAGCGGCTAAATGTCGCGGCGTGATGGCCCGGACTAACATTTGCAGTCATCCAATTAGGGGCCCAACGTCCTTGTTCCTGTTTGCCCAGCAACGCCATGGGATTTTGGACAGAGAAATCTGTTCCGCCGATGGATCAAATATTGTAAAAAAGTTTTGGTTGAAATGTTCAAATTAGTATACTTGCGGAAAAATGTAATGTGTCTATACCATACTTTACGATGAAAAATATCACGTTTTCCTCATGGACCAACCGGAATGCACAACTAGTTGTGCTATCCTAGATAAGTGTTCCTAATGGCACAACTATATTCGTAATAGGAAATAGAATTAATGGACATCTGACCCCGATGGTCATGTTATTTGGTGGTTTTATGGTTATGTAGGTAATTAACATATTCAAACATCCCTATTGCCACCGCCATGCCCTGAGAACTAATGTATTTAAGTATGTATAATATGAGTCATGTACGAGTATCCATTTTATAACAATTTTATATTTATGTTTATGTACCTACCATAATAATTTATAAAATCAAATCATGTCATGGCGTAGGTATCTCTAATTGGGAATTGTATAAAGATAAAAACTTGTATAAAATGTTACCACCTTTCAAATGATTCTGATTCAAACTTCAATCGCGTCAAAAACGGCGCTCAATCTGAGTCTTCCAAAATGCGCTTAATTTTCTATTCGAGTAAAACAAATATTGTTTCAATTAGTGGAGTCAAGACAGTTTTCTTTATGGCGGGACGCTCCCTGTCCCCATTTCGCACCATAAAGGGTGGTGGGGACGCCCCAGGCACTGAAGCGTGGGGCGAGCCTTCAGGACCGCTGAAATAGTTACGCGATTGGCGAAGCGGCGAGCGGCTAGCTTCGAAGCCTACTACGTGGACTAACCACGATGGTGATTTAAAAAGTTTTCCGCTTCGTCCTCTTAAGTAGGTAAGTACTTAATAACTTTGCGTTTTATTTAAAGAATATAGAATTTATGTTATATGTGTTTTAGATAACATATTTAGTTGTTATTATTAAAGTATCTACCTACCAAATAAAGTTTTCAGTACTGTCTACCCACATTATAAACTTTCTAAACGGCGATTGAAGTTAAATAAACAAAAATAGTTGCCTATAAAGCGTTATTTAAAGTGTTGGATTGGATAATATTATATTATCCGATACACTGATATGCCATCAACCTATTTCATACATATTCTTCGTAGCATTTTGCAGATTTTGATTTGTTAACTGCCATTGCACATTGCTGGAGTAAAATTTTATTTCTTTAATTTTAATTTACTATACAAAATTAAATTATTACATACCACAAATTAAATTATATAATTTCATTTACCGTAAAAACATTGCCCATCTCCAAAATAAAGTTTTGTGAGGCACAGGTTAACTTTGTCTAGTTTTTCCCTGTTCGCTTTATCTTGTGTGATTTGTGAGACGTTTATAATATAATAGTCATGCATTTTTTTCATGGAATTAAAAATGAGAAATTTCAACGTAGCTACTACATACTTGTTCATAGGTAGGTACCTACTTTTACCCCTTTTTTTTGTTAACTTGTATTTACAATTACTTGCAACAAATGTTCATAACAAATTCTGATGTAAGAAACGACAAAACCAGTCTTAAAAATTATTTTTTTAGTTAACTCTCACTGTACTAAATAAAAATTGTAAAGGCAATAATAGGCAGACTTAATGTTAAATAGATATCTAAGTGGTGTATACGAAATTTATAATGTGTCTAATTTACGTTTTTAAACTTTATTGCACAAAATGCAACTAAGTATATAGCACCATTTGGGATGTAAATTAGGGTTGCCAACCGTAATATAGTATATAGTATTTTACTATATTTCAGGTCTGCGTACTATATACTATTGAACAAAAATATAGTACGAAAAAATACTATATTTTTTAACAAACCCTTATTTAAAAATTTTTGGAACGCGCCATTATACTAACTTTTAGGGGAGTTTAAAAAAATGCTAAAACTATGATTGCTTCCGTACTTCTCAATATTAAATTGACAACAACAAAATATTATTTTATTTTAAAATAAAATATCGTTTAATTTTTGCTATGGGAATTTGGTAAAGTCATAATTTTACTTATTAGGTAGTTGTTGTTTTTTATGAAAAGTTTAGGTCCTAAATGAAATAAAATAGATATGCTAAGAGCACTAGGACATCGTGATAAGATTATTTCAAAAAATGTGGCAATCAATAAGTAAAATCCCCACAGGAAGTTAAGTATAACATTGTTAAAGTTTAGTTTTACCTACAAAATAAATATGTAAGAAAAAATAGGTATATCTTGGTATTTTTTATTTCATTTTTTCATAAAATACTATATTTTTTGAAATGTACTAGGTATATTATTGATAGCTTATTTCGGAAATACTTTATTTCGCCAAAAAATCACTTGTTTTTAATTATATTACAGATAAGAATGTAATCAGAAGAGCAAAATGTCGCTCGTAGGTAAAGTCTAGTGGTTTGAGAACGAAAAGATCCTCTGCTCTCTGAAAGTTGGATTGTAGTGAGCCATCATGCAGACCGTCATCTTGATCCTGGGAGTCTGTATTTCAGGTGAGTGGAAAATGTTTGATATAAATGACATGAAAATACTACACGCTTATGCTTTAGAAGGGGCATGATGCTTATCGCGTATTGTGGACTTGATGAACTACTGATCTCGTCTAAATATAAATGTATTAACATTAAATTTTAATTTAATCTTAATATTGTCAATGTAACGCCCGTAATCGACGATCGTGTACGACGAGAGTGATGAGCGTAGAGGAAGCTAGTGAGGTCTGTGAGGATCGTAGCAAATGAAAATCCGTAGTCTCTGCCTACCCCTTAGGAAAGCAGACATGATAGTATGCATGTAAAATTCTCTAATCTGACCATAGACGATTGTGAAAGCAGTGAATAAAGAGGAGTTCAATAGCGACGGCGAAACGCGGCCCGTATTGGATTGATCGCCATTAGTGGCATTTTCTACCTCGAGCTCCTCTGTGCTTCGGAAGGAATGTTAAACCATTGGTCCCGATCGTTATTAATAGATGGTAGTCGTTAAGCTGTTTCAGATGCCTTTAGAGACAGCCTGAATAGGTATCTGACAGTGTTGGTTTATAACACATCTCGAGTCCTCTAAAAACTTTTCGCCTTCTAAAAACTTTCTACGTATATACCTACCTAATCAACTACGCAATGTGTTATTTAAAAAAATTGTTTCGCGATAATTTCAAAACACGACGTCGTGCTTTTTTATTCATTTACTTGAATGTAATGTATCTCGCTCGTTTGCTAAGTAGGTACTTTATTTTTTTACCTCTGTTTAAATAAAGGTAGTCAAACTGTTCTCAACAAGAAAAATATATTGAAATAATAACAAATACCCTATTGTGATATACAATTGTATATTTGTACAGTAAAGTTTAAATAAATCAAAATAAAATGAAATGATTTAATATAATTAATACTTCAAGATTTCTAGATAAATAAATTAAATATACAGTGTATAAATTGAACATTTACGAAAAACCGCCCGGAAGCTGACGGAACTCTAATTTCATAAATCATCAACTACATTTAACCTATTAGGAATACACACTACATTTACTGGAGCTGAATTTACCGTAAACTTCATCATACTGCAGTATGCTACATAGCATAAGTTTTGCAATTTCTTAGTTTTACCACTAGCTTTACTTTTTACCCATATCAATTAGATTAGTGAATGTTAATATTCTGTAGTCAAAGTAAGAAGGAACGGTTATTAAAGATGGCTGAACAGATTTCCATAAATTATAGAGAAAAATCATCACGGTCAAGTTATTTTTCAAACAAAAAGACCGTATCATTAGTTAGCACCGAACACTTCATACTCCAATGACACCCTCCCTACATTTTGTCTGGGAGTTAAATTTTACTTTTTTCTTGGTTTCACGGGAAATTTTCAAAGAAATTGCTTTTACTGTCAGAAAACGGATTTGGATTTTGTTGTTTACAAATTTTTATGTTTTTATTTTTTTGTCGTATCGTACGAGTAAATATCGCTCATTCAGTCAAATCAAATGTCTACTTTAGCGGAAAAACAATAATTAACAGTACCTAATATTTCAACCAAATCCATCAATTTGTTAAACAAAACGCGTTCGCGTCCATAGCTTTTGGGTCATATCCGGTATCCTGACGTGTCGAGCACCTCGTTTCGAATTTTCAGCCCCGGTGAAGCTGTCACGTTGTAAGGGGGAATACAGAAATTTAAAAAAAAACTGAATTCCGTATTTACTAAAAATTGATAAGTTAAAGCACGAAACGGTTAGCACAGCATGTTTGTTACATGCTGTGCTAACACTCTTTATCCCTCTCTAGCCGCCTACTGATACGCTAACTAACGGAATGAGATGGATTGTCCAATTCTTAAGAATTTAATTCTTACTATTCTGTTTTTAATTTTTATTTATTTATTTAATTATTTATTAAATTAAACTATTTTAATACGGTTTTATCGCGTTTATTACTTATTTATTTACACCTGACGTTTCAAACACTTTACAGCGTTCATGGTCGCAGGCAGACTAAGTTAACATTTGTCTTTGATGTCATAAGATTACAAAACTACCGCCTGAAATTTTTATTGGGAACTATTCCGATTCACGCAGTATTGGCTCACAGTATCTAAGGGTCTTGCAGTCTGCTTCCGAGTTTGCGATTTTATTAAGTTAATGACTGGGTCCCAAGCTGGCGGTACCTGCCATCCATCCTCTCTATTGAAATTAGGATGTTTTTTAATTTCAATAGCTTCACGTAACATCCTTGGAATGAATCTGTTTTCCTTTGCAAGGACTTGAGGATTATCAAAACGCATATAGTGGTTGGGTTTGTCTAGAGCATGTTCACAGACTGCAGACTTGGTTGAGCGTCTATTTTTCATGTCAGCAATATGTTCTTTTATACGAGTATTAATGCTTCTCTTTGTTTGCCCAATGTATGATAAACCACAGTCACAGTCAATTTTATAAACTCCAGCATCTTGCAATGGGATATTGTAAATAGTTTAATTATTTATTCACAGCTACTTTCCCAAGACGTATAGTGAGTTAAATAAGTACAATTAGTTTTGTTGTTTTGTTTTACTCATTGCTTTCTAGACAGTGAAATCACATAACGGGCAATGTCTTGTTATTGGAATATTATAAATATAAACTCCTAAAAATAAAATTATACACATGCACAAACAAAAGTGTTTTCATAACAGTGACTTGACGCTACGAGTCTACATACTTCATTTAAGCAAATATTTGTTAATAAAAATATATTTTAATTCGTGATATTTTTTGGTAGGGGAAAAAGGAAACATAATATTCGTAAGTAATTAAGAGATCACATGACTTATGTAAGTCAAGCGCATTGATAAAGGAAAGTAACGTTTATTTCGGTATCGATGCTCTTCGATCTAGCGTACCTAATATCATCGTATATTTTCGAAATAAATAAGCACAGGCTTTTTTTCACAACCGTACTTGTGGAAATTAACAAGAATAAAACGAACATTTATCCTGTAAGGCCCGTAGCTCATTAATAAAAAGTTTACATTACTCTCGCATAATGTACTTACCTAGTTTCTTTAACGCAATAATAGACCGCGCTGCTGGAAGCCCATAAATTTTATCCGGTAAAAAGAAAAAAATGGTTTTTATCCGACATCCGTTAAGATTCACACCATACAGCCTGCGGGTGTGAGAGGTACAACCCAGGGATTAAAAAGAGATAGCGACGAGTTCCTGGGGGCTCGATGGGTGCGAGTGTGAGAAATATGGGATGGCGATATTCCTTGGCGATCAGGATAACATGAATTACTAGGAGTTCGCCTATACCTATCGCTATCCTGAGAAGGGTGTTATCGTTCTGTCTCATTCTTACCCTTTTGTGTGTAAGAGCCTTTTTCCCTTTTGGCTTCATTCATCGAACACAGGATGCACGTCATGTTGCTCGTAATTTTAATCGCATGACACTTTTACATACATGCCATATTCGGACGTTATAAATATATCAATCGACGCGAAAAATAAGTAAACAAATAAACACTTATAAATTTACCCTATGTGCATAATTGTAGTAGTTTAAAAAAATCAAAATACCTAGTCGAAAATCTACTGACAATTCGGGAAACGATTAACAATCTCCACAGTGACAAAGGTCAGGTAATAAAACGCCTAACAATAGTATTAGAGTTGTTTACAAAGGTCACCCATAAAGTTTATAATGTCATCTTTACCACGGTCATCCAACGTGTAATGGCTACAATGATTGGAAAAAGCCAGTGATTTTTATTGTAGGCGTAAAGCAAGTCATAACGCACGAAGCTAGGCGCGCCGCTCCGGGCACTCCCTGACATTTATCCGCAGCCCATAAAAAGAAATATCTACCAGGGTAGCATCGTCGGGGAAGGCTTACTTCGTAAAGGCCTCGCCGCGCCCTACAGTCGCCGTGCCGCTCCAATGGCGGCCCACTAACCTGTTTCGAAGCTCAACCCTGTCGCGCAAAATGGGTTAGCTCTGTCTTCAAATATGCTAACTTCTTTCGTGGTCACTTGCATATATCAATTAAATAATAAATAATTTATTCTTATTGTACTATCTACTTATTGAAATCTAAAAAGATACTTCGGTAATGAAATTGAGTTATCTAAATCAAAAACATTAATGCGACTGACTAGCTTTCAAATCTCAACCCCACTATATATGGGATTTAACACTTGACATTGCATTTTCATCTTTTCTAACAGTTTCCTCTATTCTACCAGAAACAAAATCTCTACAGGTTAATTTTGGGACCATTGACCTAATGTTTACTTTGTGTCAAGTACTTGAAACTAAACCACTTTTGATAAAAATCAAAAGTGAAAACCGACAATTTTTTTTATTTATTATATACAAATCTGGTGATGACCAGACAGATTTTGGATGGAAGTCGAAATATTTTTCTGGGTTCTCACAGGTTTTTTTACTTTACACACTAAAATTTTTTTCTAAAGTACCTAACCCCGTACAGAAACCCTGTATATCATAAAGTTAAAAAAAAGGAAATATTATTGACCTGTGAGCTGTATGTGACTTATCGAATCATGATGATAATGAATATAAAAAGATATAAGAGAAGATATAAAAAGGATGATTTATTTATTACAACAGATAAAACCATAAGAGTTCGGTCCTTGGTGGAAAATAGATTGGAACTAAAGGCTTTTCCACTATACTTCATCAAAAAGGCTTGTAAGTCTATCGAGATTTGCCCTAAATATATATTCACTACTAGTATTTTCCTGCAGCTCCGCCTGCGTCATAAAGTAGCCTATGTTTGACCCCGGGTCTTCAACTACATTCATACCAAATTTCATCAAAATCCGTTCAGCGGTTTGGACCTGAAAGCGTAACGACAGTCAGACTTTCGCATTTATAATATTAGTATGGATTTGATTTTGATCATATCCATTTTGACATTGTAAGTACGTTTTGTCTTATTTTTCTCGATTTACTTTTATTTCGAACCGTATTTTATACTCGTTTAATACTTATTTATTTTACACCTAACATTTAGCGATAAAACCGTATTAAATTGTTTAATTCTAATTGATATGTAGAAAATCTGCCGTGTGTACCTACCGAGAAATTAATCTATTCTATTGGTTTGCTTTTCGGTTTATATAAATTTTATAAATCCGCAGACTAGCAAAAGTCAAAATTCTTTAGATTCAGATAAAAATAGACAAACGAGGTCAATCCGCAATCCCTCGCTGCGTGTTGTAGACGAGGCCGCGGGCGTGGGTGATAAATGACCCTATTGTCTTTATTAGTGAAGGGTTACGGCGGCAAATTACAACTCGGCATTTATGACATTCATCCACAAAATCAGGGCTCTTTTTGACAGATTTCCGGAAATCTGTACGTATAGCAGTGGATAAAAATAACGTAGGGGACATCACTTTAACTAACTAATCGACCAAATGAGAATACGCAAGTGTTTATATAGATTTCGCGCTCCCATCATTAAATGCAAACGAGACTATTACCATCTTACTAAATAAGTTAAATAATTTAGGCTGTGTCTAGTTTTATTTAATTCTAAAAGATGTTTTTTAACTAATCCCAGCGAACACAGAATTAACGGTCTGCAGCTAATGTCACACTGTTCGCTCAACATTGCTACTCTTGGTATTATCTATTCTGATCTTATGCCATAAAAATACACTAAGTGTAAGTTTTTCAATGTTATATAAAACAGCAATTTACTACACACATGCCCTACCTAATCGGATGCTGACACGCCACTATGATGGCCGTGCCGAGCCGCTCCCACTACCTTAGATATATATTTATATATTATACCTACTAATGTTTAAAAAAATCGCATTTTCTTTCGTTTTTCAGGTTTTCCGTTTTCATTAGGTCAGCGTCAGAGGCATGTTGTAATTTTTTAACAGCAAAAAGGTGAGGCCACACTTATTGGCGCAATATAGCGGCGTAATAGGGCGTATAGGGCGATCCACAAAATGTGCATGCACACAGAACTATTGTTTTCATCTAAGTAGGTATATATGTTTGAAAAGAAATTATTCGTTATCGGCCTCCTGCTAGACCCCCTGGGTATGCTATTGATTGGGAACTATTTATAGTGATTGTCTGGTAGACTCCATTCTAGGCCGGTACATTTTTTTTCATGGGTTCGATTCGTAAAAACCTGGGTAATAGAGAAATAAGATCGTTTCAGATAGATTAAGTGTTACACTTTTTTGTTTTTCTTCCCAATCTTGGCTGAAAGAAAATGCTTTATCTTTGTGGTATTTTTACTTGGAGTACCTACACTAAGATTATAAGATTAAACATTTGTAAATCATCCTGTTTAAATTTTTGCACGGTATTTTAATAGCACATCGAACTCTACATTCCATTTAGTGGTACTATGGGTAGGGAATGCCTTTATAATGACAGCAAATAAAAAAACTGGGTGAAAATTATGAAAGTTTGCACTTTAGTGACCCAAGTTATTGAAAATAAAGCATTTTGATGTTGCTTAACTTTTTGAAAATTCTTTAGGTTTGGCTGTTTTACAAAAGATCTGCCTTACTTACGCGTACAGTAAAATATTAATACGATGTAAAATTATACAGCATCCACACATTTGGTTAAAATAGGTATTCATTAAGTAATAATACTTATTACATTTTAACGAAAACATCATTTTCAAAATCTCAAACAGACGTGGTAATCCATTCAATGAGCGCAGCAGACTAGTTAAGTGCATCGCCCAGAAGGTGAATGCACTGTTGCAGTTGCATCGGCACCTCCAGCGCAGTCTGGGCGCCTGGTATCGTGGCCGCGCAACACGGCCCACTGCGCCGACCACTTGGCAACCAGACAGACAAACAAACACGACCACGATTACATTACACTGACCACTGCCTACGCTACCTACGGACCCGATAACGCTCCTTTTGATAATAAATTAGACTGTAAGTTTTACTCGGCCCAAGCCCTTTTCGAGACTCTACCTGCCACTGGATTTTCCTTGATTGAACGTTTATATTCGAGTTTTATACAATAAATTATATTGCTTTGTAAAAAAAGTCTTTAACAATAGGTTGTATATTTTTCTACAATATTTAAAATTAATCATACCTATAATTAGAGGAAAATATTGTTTTATTGGCTACCTACTTAATTGGTGTTTTGTTTTATAAACGTCTTCAGAATATTACAATTTTAATTGAACTTGATATCCATACTTCCATACTAATATTATAAATGCGAAAGTCGGTCTGTCTGTCTTTCTGTTACGCTTTCACGGCCAAACCGCTGAACGGATTTTGATGAAATTTGGTATGAATATAGTTGAAGACCCCGGGGTCAAACATAGGCAACTTTTTGACGCAGACTGAGCTGCGGGAAACAACTAGTTATAAATATAAGGGAATAACACAAACTACATGTTTTTGTAGCTGTGCTTGGAATATTCCACTAGGTTGCGTTTTATGCATCCCTAGTACTTCAAATTCAGATAAGTTTAACCCTTTCCTCATATGGCATTTTACAACATTCCTTTTTTTCATTTCTCATAGATTTATTTCAGAACATTTGCATGAAAATGTAGCAAACTAATAAAACCATTGAAATAAAAAATATGTCATGTTCCATTAACGTTACTAAATCAATTAAAAAAAGCAAGTTTCACTACATTTTGATTATGCCCATATGTCCTGAACTCATCAGTCAGTGCACAGAGAGACTTTCTCTGAGACTGTGAGACCTTCTTCAATTCATCGTACACCAGTAGATGAGCAAAACACCGTTGCCATAACGACAACCACGCGCTCTCGTTTCTCCGTCTATCCCGAATCCTTCGAGTCCCGAGTAATAAATAAAAGGAAACCTAAAGAACAACAAACGACAGGTATCTTATGCATTCCTAGTAAAAGCAGATTACTTGCTTTCAGGATGGGAAATTAGTTCGAAATCCCATGCGCAGTTTTAACGGCCCCGAAGATGTTGGAAGCATGCTCCCATACTCGGAGCAAGGAGCGCCCTTTGTGTAGGATTTGGAGTATTCTCACGAAATATGCTACCCTAATACATCGTTGATCTAATTACGCATATCATTATGCTTTCCTTTTTGACTGAGTTGGCAGGGCCGGCCGCTTCAACTTCGGTTCTTGTTATTTTGTGATAACAAATCGCAAAAAAAAAAAAAAAAAAAACACTTTAATGTACTTCACACGTAGTTATACAACGACACTTGTTTCATCATATTCAAAAGTAAAAATATTATTTACATTTTTTACTCTACATCTTAATTAAAGTTAGTTCACCTACCTAACAGATTTTACAGATTTTTTTCAGTTTTGCCTGCAGCTTGAGCAAAAAACCGCGCAAGCGCGCGCTTTTTGAGTCTTTAGTCCCGCCCTAAAGCTACCCCTCTTGCATTGCCTTGCCATTCACCTGTTCCCAAACCGATACAGCATGCCTATAGCTTTCCTGTATTAATGGGGTATAGATTTTTGGTCAGGTTATCTTCTTGATACCCATGCGGCCTTGGTATTTTCCGAACGGGTCGACATTATCGGCAATCGCCGATACATTTCCAATCGGAGAATATCGACAATCGCTGGGAGGCGTGCGTGGTACCGCCCTTATTGAATTATGTCAATTGCATTTAGGATGTTTTGTATAAGAACAAATATATTGCTTTGTTAGTTTTTTTTTTTCATAAATAGATATTTGCTTTGTTGTAATAATAATTCATTAATTATAAATACAATTTTATTTGTTATTTTATTATTCGACAAATTAATGTCTAACTTTAAAAACGTAAAGGGTCTACTGTAAGTACCTACTATTAATTTAAGCGATTGTGTACAATACCTACTACGTTTCCTGAAAATAGAAATGAAAGAGTCCTTCTCTAGATATCGATTTAGACCCAAACGCCATCGCTCCAGATTGCTGTTATCCTAGCATCCGCTGAAAGTATTTCCGGTTTCTTCCGATCCATATCCGGTACATACCGGACGTCGAACCGGATTTTCTTTCAGGAAAGAAGACTATCCGTTCCATGAAATTTTATTTAAATACAATGTGGATTTTTTTTATTTTTTAAATACTTTTAACTGGAAAATCATTGGAGATTAAAGAATAAACAGTGATTTCCGGAGGCACTTCCGGGCGGGTCCTATCCTATCGTCAGTGCCCACCGTCGCCGCACCTACGCCGCCGGGAGGCGGATCCGCAGCAACACCTCGCGCAACAGTAATAGGATCACATAACCCTACAGGCGGTTTTGGTTGCCTGCTTCAGAAATAGTAAAAAATTTTGCTCTAGTTTTGATTAATTTAATTGCCCCGTTACACACACATTATGAATTTGACTTTACATTTTGGGTCGCTTTTATTTGATGAATGTATAAAAAGAAATTCAATAATAGTAGAATAGAAATCAACATGACATAATTTGATATGTACGAATAATTTAAAATCTAACATATTTTTAAAACTGGATACTTAAGTTGTTTTTCACTTTGCAATTTATGTAGCTATCTTTTGTGCTAGCAGTAGCCTAAAGCGGTTGGTGCAAGTTTGTCATTCGTATCAACTATTCGTATATACTATAGAGAGCCATATTAATACGGGCTTAAAGCGGCGAAATATCAAAATTTTCTTGATAACGCCAAAGAAAGGTTGACATTTTTAAAAGAGGCAGGCGACTCAAAACGTGTCCAATAAATCCAATAATGAACCAGAAAAATGTCATTTTGTTTTGTACACCATGGGTTCTACAACCAGTTAGTAATTTTTGTATGGAAAAATTATTTTTGTACTTCCTCGCTTTTACTTTCGTATTTAGCCAGTAACACGTACAAATTTTAGAGCTTTTTAATCAAACAAGTATAGTCAAGTCAGTTGTTAATTCAAGTAAAGTCATAATCAAGTCGAGTTAGAAGAGTCAGGCTAAGTGAAGTGGTAGAAAAACTGCACTTAGCGATTTCCAGAAGCTTTTGGCAGCAAGCAAGGAAATCACATAAATCGAACACTGTAACACTTCCCAACACTCACGTTTGTTCTTGAACACTTTGCGAATAATAATCCAACATTATTAAGCACAAAAACAAAATAAAAAAAAAATTTTGGAAAATAAAATACAGCGCCGATAGCCGCTTTTCACAGCTTCCCGCCAAAAGCCTCTTCCCCGTTTAGTAGCTTTACTAGAGCAGCAACACAAAATCACTGGTGGTCTATTAAAATTAAGTCTCTATGGTGAATCGTGGTAATGGATTAGAGCGAAAACGAAACGAAATGAAACCTATTATTATGTAGTGGATTTGTTTGATGGATTTGTGGAACATGGGCTCGTAAATGGAATTAAACTTCGCTAATGACAGAAAACGATCTACAAATCTCAAATCTGTCAGATTGGAAATTGTTTAAAGTGTATCTATGAATTATGACAAAAAGTAGCCCATGTCGGATTAACACCTATAAATAAAAATCTTTGATTTCGGACATAATCCATATTATGTTAGCAATGACAAAATAACGACGAAGAACAAATTAATCAAGAGTGTACCTATTTCAGTTACCACAATTAAAAAGTCAACAACAGAAACGTAAGATTAAGAAAGAACTAATACTCGTAAAAATTAACCCAAATATTGACGTTACTATCTGAGGCAGTTAAAAAACCAGCAGTGCTATTTTTGAAAATATGACTCACGAAAATCAATGAGTCGAATGATTTTTATATTAATATTTTTTTCTTTGGTTATAAAATTAATATAAATTTATAACCAAAGAAAGAAACACAACAACTATTTAGCAATACATGCATGGGACAACAAAACACTTAATTCAGCGTCGCTATACAAGTGCGTAACTTCTTGCGTAAGGTTCTCACATCTGATTGGCTGAGAAAACCACGCCCAATGCGTAGCCAAACCTTGGATTTCGACAGGCCCTTAGATAGCCCTTCACAACCTCCTCGACGTCTTTGGGTTCCTAGTAAGCTGTGTTATATTATAAATAATTTAAAGGGCTCTTCAATAATATTATTGTGACAAAATAATCTAATATTATTTGTATGACAGATTCGCATCCCTAGTATATGCATTTTCTGTGAATAACCTCAGCACAAAATCATTGATAGACTTTGGAACCATCAAAATATTATAGAAACTGAAAACCTTTCTAGATAAAACTAACAACGAACTTGTAAAGAAAGAATGTAATTAACAGTAATTAAAAATGCAAATGATAAGAAAATGCCGAAGGGCCTGATGTGAAGGTGTAAATGACAGAAGGGTTTCTTGGAGCAAGAAATAATGGGCATGTCACTCCCAATGACTTTGTGTACCAGGAAAACATGATAGTTGAGGAGATCGAGTAAGAAATGAAAGGGCTTTTTCGAGTACGAAGTTAAAGGCACACCCACAATTCTTCGGTATTTAAGTGGGAATGAAATGTGTTTTTTCGTTTTTTCAGATTATTGGATTCTTACTGCAATCGGAAAAGCGATTTGTGTTGTGTGCTGCAATAAAATAGATATGTAATTTCTTATTTGGGTATCAATTTTACAGTTCTAATTAAAATAATTGAAGTACTTCTTAGAAAAAAAGCGTAGGGAATAGCGTCGCTGCCACAAGTTTTGCTAAAAACAGCTGTCGCTTGTGGTTGGAAGTTGTTAGAGGTTATATTTTGTATAAACATTTCTAAACCCGTAGCGGAAATAAGTTCACAGAACAGATAGTGTACTTACATAACTTAGGTATGAAATAGGTAAATAAAATCAATACCAGCGGAAACTGTATAGGTACCATAGAGCAAAGAAATGTTTAGATTCCATATTGTAAGTATTAGCTGTTAGCATAACCGTTACCTGTACTTTCAATAATATTTATTAATTAAAAAACAAGTAAACCAATAAGTTACTACGAATATGTTTGTAAATGTGACCATTACTGTGTGTGATCGAAAATAAAAGCAGTGTAAAAAAAAACATTAACATTTATCTTTTAAATTCTTTCCGATTTTTCTAGTTAATGTTGTTCTTGAAAATATTAAACAAAATATGAATAATCTTGTAATTTGAAATTGCTTGTAATAAACTTGTAATTAAAAAAAAAACAAACAAATTACTGTTAACCAAGAATTTAAACCATCCACAACAAAACGATGTTCAAGTAACGGCACAACAAAGATGGCCTCACTTGAATCTCAACTACCAGGCAAACATAACAGGCCAGGTTATTGTTTCACATTATTTTCATTTATTAGCAAACAAAATCATTTTCTATGTATCTCTGCACTTTCATTGTTCTAATAATATTAATAATGTAGAAACTAAATAGGTGGTTTTGTTGATGATAGTTTAATGTATTCATTAGGGATTTTTTATAGTGTAACCAAATGTAGATATAGACATTCATAACATAAATTACTAAGAGGTATGTCGTGAATTCAAAAATAAAACTAAATTTATTTTGGTGTGAGAATTATTGTTGGTGAATAAATATTGTTTTTTAGAGAGATACAGAGAGATCTAATAAAATTTATACATACAACAACTGTGACAATAACACGATTAGAGATAAAATACACAGCCCAAATGTATATAAAGCTAGTAAGAAAAGAAGGACTCTATCATTGATCTGTATATTTTCGCAACTTCGTAGCACTTCGCTACGATAGATGCGTAACCTGCTACGAGCCTACGATCTTCTAGCGCACTTCCGCGTTTTGTCTCTTACATTTACATTACCTCTAGCTATGGTTGTATGCTGCTTGACTTGTAGGTGTTGGCTTAAAAATCACGTCGGTTACCTAATATTAAAAGGTTTTACTTCAGTGAAACTTTTTTATTTTGTTTGCACACAGCTGTATAAAAGATTACAATATTTCGTTGTTTCTTTTATTTATTTGCTTTAAAAATTATTATTTATTTATAAGTATTTTTTTTCTACTTATGTTTTTAATTTCGTCCTTCGTATTAGTTTAACCATAGATTTAGAATTTTTTTGAAGAGTTTAACACATGTAGTATCGTATTCATCGTAATGGCCGTCCACACTTGAGAAAAAGTAAAATTTGACACTTGACGTTCCCTGCAACATATGAACATATCATTCGTGTTCTTGTGCTTCGCCATACCGTTATGATAGAACTGCAACTTCAGGGAAGTTCGTTTAATCACTAATTATACAATATCGATAATGTGGGAACTAAAATTTCAAATATTGTTTCATCAAATTTTTCCCGAATTTGAATTTGAAATTACAATTTGTTTACTTTACAAGTAAACTTACATGAAAAAACACAACACAATACACACGTTGTGTTGACACAACTGTATATGTGCTGACATGACACGCGTTTCTAAAATGTGTGTGTGTTCAACACAAGTAGCGCACCCCTAAGTTTACGCAGGAACTTGGCAGGGGACCCCGCATCGAATACACACTGACGCAACATATGTGACACAGGACCTCCTCGTGACCTATGCACTCCTGGTACATATAGCCCACATGTGCAACCCTTTCCGACACGTGGCCTAAACACACGTGTTTCTTCTCAACATGTGTGTGGCATTGACATGATTTAATCCATATGTATTATTACCTCTTTTTGATATCTGTGCCATTTTTTTTTTAAAGTGTCTTGCTTGACATATTATAAGTCACGTAGTGAATATATATACATTTGGGCTCGAATAATAAAAAAATAAACTAATTAGTGCGTAAACTAATTAATATTTTTGGCAGTTTTGTGCATTTTTATCTGTCTCACACACACTAACCATATATTTCAAAATAATCAACTAATAATGTGAATATTATTTGTGTCAACGTCCCGCAAACATAAACGTCGCCGTGCCGTACACGCCCCATGACGCAGTGACATGCGTCAAAGCCGAACGATGCACCAGAGCCGCAGCGGACCGAGAAGGTGCATTGCCCTTCAATGCTGCCACCGCCACCCATTTTCACAACGGCCAGCATAGTCAGACCTCCGCAGCTCCAACGTTTGCTTTTGTATCTCATATTTTCCCCAACTGCATACTGCAATGAGCGACAGGGAAAGATAACAACACAATGAGTTCAAGGTACAATGGCCCTAAGATAATAATGTTAACTCTGTCTGTCTTTTAAGAAAGTTGGTTTCCATATTGATGTTTTAGCCTGCTCTTACAATGTTGCTGTTACACTCTCTTGCTACAAAAAAAAACTAATTATGGAATTCGCGTCATTAGTCATGTGCATACATTGACTTTACAATTAAGGCAAGGTAAGGGGTGAATGCAATACTATTAATGTCACTTAAATTTTAAAAAAAAACAATACTTAGTTACTCATCACTTTTATTTATGTGCAATTGATAGTATTTTCGTATTTTTTTTTATGAAGGTGCAACTTCACAATAAAAAATACTTGAAAACCTGTTTCTCTAATTTGAATTTACTTTTAAACCTATCAGCAGACATGCAATCAATTTATTGCCATCATCATCCTAGCGTGTATTCCTAGTTGCGTCGTCAGCTTACGCTTCAGAGTCAGCGTACGCTGTAAGTCATGGTCCTAGATTTGGCGAAACTGATTATTACAATGTAGCGATTGCCGTCTGACTTCCTTACCCCTTTTTACAGGGAAACCAACCAACAGGAACATGATCCGATGTGTTTTAGTGGCCAACACTGTCAGATTTTTTCAAGCTGCCCTAAGGCATCTAACCCAGCCTCAGGACTGCTATCTATCGACAACAACCGGGACTAACGGCTTAACGTGCCTTCTGAAGCACAGAGGAGCTCAAGAAAATGCTTCGAAATGGCGACCAATCCAATAGTGGTCGCGTCACGCCCTCGCTTGACACGCGCATCCGCTACGGATACGCGGGTCTCGCTCGACTGACGAACACGTCAATCCTTATATTATATACCTCATCAGTACATTTAGTACATATTCCATACCATAATATGTATGTATATTATTTCTTCATACCTTCTCACATGCAATAGTTACCTATTACTTAGTTGGAACTACGTCGATCTCTTGCTGTTTCGTGGCGCCTGGTAGGCAGGGAACGCCAACCGCGAACGGGTTACTTAAAGGAAAACATTGCTGAAATTCCTCTACTACTTGAAGATTGACTAGCCAAAAATGAGCTCGGAAGGGCTATTTTGCTTTGTATTATAACTTACTGAAACTTTAAATTGGTTAACATGTACACGAAAATGTAAATATTGTGTCCAGGTAAAAAACATTTGTTTTATTTTTTAAATTCCCTTTAAAATGTTCCGATTTCAAAAAGAAGTAGATGTATGTTTTCTTTTTCTATGTTTGTTACTGCTTAGTTAATTCAAATATTTATTTCTGAACCATTGCAATATACATATATTTATTATTGAACCACAAACATTATTTAACACTAGCTGATCCGGCAAACATCGTACCGCCTCCTAATATATTCACCTTTTAAACCTTCCCTGGACTTCCACAAATAATTCAAAACCAAAAATAGGCAAATCGGTCCAGCCGTTCTCGAGTTTTAACGAGACTAACGAACATCAATTGATTTTTATATATATCGATTAATAAAAAAAGAATAATAAAATTAAAGGTAAAAATAAAACTAAATTAGACTAATACAAAAATAATAATATCTAAACCTGATGTATATATATATATACATCAGGTATATATATTATATATATATATATTATAACCTATTCAGGTTCAGAAAGAAATTTCTTTCTAAAAAAATAAGAATATATATGTTGTTATTGTCACACAATTACAAGTTTTTACAATTAAAATAAACATACATAAGAAGAAAGAAATAAAAAGAATAAAAATATTTATAAAAGGTGTGTAGCAAAAAGGAATGCCTCGGCTTGACCCTAGCCTTAGCTGGAGAAACGCTGTCATGTGGAAAACATGAGCTGCCTATTTGTTTTCAATGTCGGAAAATACTAATATTTTGGTAAATATACCTAGATAGCCGCCCTCAATATTGCTGCAGAAAACAATTCTAAAAGGGATAGAAAGGACCGGTAAGGAACTGCAAAAGTACGCTTCTTCCTAGTCATGAGAACCTAGTGGAGACTGACGTCACCCGATACAAGCGCCACACAATTTTATCCAGTGAAGATTTTGCTGTACAATTGGGTAGACGACAAGGTTCCAAAATTGATAAAGTAATGTGATTGCATGATAGCATACATGTATGTATTCAAGTTCATTGTTGAAATTTTCACTTTGAAATTTTACACAGGCGATTTAACATAACAATTTAAAAATCGATGGTAAAGTCCATTTTGGAAATATAAAATTACTAAAAAAAATATATAATAATCGATGAACACATAAAAAATAAAGAAACTTTCATTTAGGAACTATTTACTTAAACGCAATATTTAAGGTAGTTGTCGAACAAATAGTAGTCTTACCCTTGTAAATTACCTAGCCGTGACGTCACCGGTAGGTATCCATTATGTAGGTAGTCCAAAATGCACGTGAGTTTAACTTCGTCATATCTTAGTTAGTTTAAGTTTAATTTTTTTACCATTGTGCCGTTTAAAGTGAGGTTCTTCATTTATACATGAAATCCAAAAATTATTCGTCATGCCTATTGTGGTCATCTGTATAATATTTTTCTTTACTATTTTGTCGTGTTTAAAGAAAACTGATATTTGCTTTAAAAAATTATAGGATGCTTTCAAAGTACCAGATAATTTAACAAGCTTTAGATTTGTATCTACTTCATACTAATTTTCTCTCAATCTTTCTTACTTGATAATACGTTACCTGCAATGACCAACTCGGGCACTTCTATAGGTATATAAAAAATTCTATCTTCATGCATTGCACTGTTAAAATTTAAGTCTATTTGAAAAGTAAGATTTGATATAAAAATTGCGAATTGATAAAAAATAATGAAGGAATCTAGCCCTTTTTAATCACCGCAACTACAAAATGTCAGCGTTCTAAGGAAATTTACTGAAGTTGATTTCAACAAACAGTATTTTATCATATCATTTTTTATTGATTGTCATCAACATTTTTTTGACTAAAATGAAAATAAATTTAAAATTTTGATTGCCACTGATGCGATAAACATCGATTTTAGTGTGTTCACCGATATGATAAGGGTAAAAAATCTGTCCACCGACATGACAGCTCTATAAAAACTTTATATCGATATTAAAAACTAATCCGCTGATATTGCAAAGCAACTCACTGATGTGATAAAACTTCACCGATTTGACCAATTTGAATTTCACCGATATGACAACACCGACGTGATAAAAAACACACTTTTTCGAAAATAACAAATACACATTAACTACGTTAAATTTACTGACATTCAGTCGCACATATTCCCTGCAACTGTCTTCATAAGAGCAAATAATTATAATATAACTGTTATCTAGACGAGATATAATGACGATATTACAAAAAATGTCAGAAAGTACCGATAATGATATATTTTTAATTGTTTACGAGAATGTGAAGAAGTATTTAGCATATTATCTGCCTGCTAAAAAAAATATATAATAATCGATGAACACATAAAAAATAAAGAAACTTTCATTTAGGAACTATTTACATAAACGCAATATTTAAGGTACCACTAGACGTGATACAAAATTGGGGTAGGGGACGGTGTTGGAATCGTCTTGGCCAATTTAGGTCCAAATTACTTTTGGCCACCGATCTATTTCCAATACAGGATTTCAAGGACAAAGGTACGTTTGTGCCTCTCATCCAAAAATGTCGTTATAGTATATAATAAAACAAGCTATTTATGAGAACAAAAAACTCTTATTTTATGATATAGAATAGGTTTTAAACTTTATTTCTATAATAACTTTGTACTGGCGTATTAACCTTATTGTCCGTAAAAAAGTAAAATGACAGCACCGATATGAGAAAATTCTGATTTTAAATATTTATTTTTACCTTTATATAGGTATAGTCGCAGAGTAAAAATATTTCTTGAACAAACCAAGTACAAATACCACCGATTCTATACTAAAAAAACACAGACACAAAACTTGTGTTTATGAATTTGTAGAAATTCAGTCACTGTTTTATAAATTTGATAAATAAATATATATGAAATTAAAATGCCAAAAATTAAATTTAAAATCAAATCATAGCTTTACCTGCCCGTTATAGCCGACCATAAAAAGGCACATTGTTGTGTTTGTCTGTTCTCCATCCCTTTCCCTCTAAAGAATCACCCACACTCCCGATATAAGACTGCATTGGCCGCCATTACAATGTTACCCCCACATTTACCGTGTCCTCTCGAAAACAGTATCTCCACAAGACCCATATATTCCTGGTATAAAAAGGGGGCAAACCATTGTTCTCACGCACACGCACTTTTTTTTAATTTTTGTGCAATCAGTTTCATTTTTGTGATTATTATAATATAAACATTGTTGTCAAAAGCTTTGCGAGCATGCATTTCTATCTACATTTTATTGATCTTGCGTGTTTTATGAATGAAGTACCCATGCGTTTGTGTAAAAGAGACGTAATACGATGTAAACCGAACCCTTTCTTGTTCATGTTCTCCTAACTAAGAGGTTTGGAAAGTTACAAGTTATTCAAAGACCCATTATCAAGGAGCTGCGTTGGTCTCAATCGTTTTCTCTTTCACTCTTGTAAATATTTAAGTTAAATAGGTACAGGTATACATTTCACAATGTAAGATGAACCTATTGTTCATTGAATGTTTTGCAAAAAATAGGTATAAATGATATAACTGGGAACGTAGATAACATTGTAGAGCTTTTACAACAAAACATTTTGACAACGGCCTTCTGAAAACAGCAGATTATTTGATAATTAATATAGCATATTTTATTTAGTGAAGCATATTAGTTTTATGGCCGTACGCATTTGGCGTGCTGAAGCTATTTAAACGTTTTTATAATAAGCTCAAGTCACCCACAGAACAATACTTGAAAGAGTACGTTACTATACGTATTACTCTACGCACGCAGATTTTGGTTGGAGTATAAATCTAATATCTAAAAACACTTCGTAACTACGTATCTAACATATCTAAATGTAGAGTTAAGTTGTAGGTTTTTATTGTAAAATTGAAAATCTATGGGGATGTAACGTGACAATAAGCACTAGTTATTTTTTTTTCAGCAGTCTTGTTTTGATCAGGCAAATTACCTGGAAAAATTACAAATATAAGCCTCTTTTCTGCGAAATGTAAAATCATGTAATTTTAATAATTTTAGACATTTGTTCCAAGGTTTATTTCTTATTTTATCTCTACTGCACAAACATTAGCAACAACGCCGTGGAACACCGAGCTGCATCGTATCTGTGACGGCATCGGATTGCACAGAGGTGACCGAGTGAACGGCCGCGGGTGCATTGTCTGTCTGCGTTCGATGCTTGTAGTACTTGTTATCCTTGAGTATCCTTGCGAGGACTATGCGTCACGACGCAACTCTCACATCATTATGCTGCCTTGGTGGTTCGCAGGATATTTCGTCCCTTCGGGAATACGCGATATCCTTAAGGGACCACGACGTCAAGAATTTGTTTAATTATGTACTCGTTTTGTTAGAGTAGTGGGGATTGCTTTGTATCGTTACCATATTTGTGAATGAATTTATCCGTGATTATTTTGAGTATTAATATAGTAACATCGTATTAAACGATATTATGGTAAGCGACTTGTTTAGTAATGTTTGATGGTTTAATACACATACATTTAGGCACTATCGACTGTAAAATCGTTTCAATAGTTTCAGCCACATGACTTTCCTTGTCTGCTTACAGCGACTTAGATCTGAAGCAGCGAGAGCCCATGCAACAACATCCTGTACTTTTTCTATATCCTGAAATTTTAAGTCTCTTTATATTTATGCTACCCTAGTAAAGTCCAACGTCATGTCGACCATTTCGGTGTAACAAATTGCTGCGTTTCCCAGAACGGCTGTTTTAAAGACCAATATAACGCCCTCAACATAATCGGTATCCTTTTATCGTAAAAGGGAAAGGACGAAATGATCTCCTATAAACCTCTGTGACCCTGATAGTTGTTGACGTCATCCTAATAGAACCCACATCCCTTGGGTACCTCTCGGACATTGACCTCCATTAACTTGTTCAGTGGCTCAAAATAAGGGTGGGTCTTGGGAACGCGTCCAGATTTTTCTTTCCTATCTTTATTTAAGTAATTCAGAAAGTTAGACGAGCTACGCTAGACCCTGTTAAAAAAATGAATTAAACCGTTTGGATTTAGAATACATATGCAGTTAAATTTTGTTTTAAAACCTAATTATACATATATTTTCAACCAAAAACGAAAGCTCATACAAAAGCAATAAAAAATTGTGTCTGGTCTGGCCACAAAAGGAACGCCCTAAATAACGCACGCATCCGCCCCAGAATGCGTGCGATAAAGTAGGAGGGTGCTAGGCTAGTCGCCCTTTGCTATCCCTTTCGCACCCGAGAGCTTTTGGAGAAAGCTCCATTGTGAACCTCCGTGTACGTCATGTCACCCTGGTACATTCCCGCGCTACAAACGCCGCTGTCGCTAGCCGCCTTCTCCTTCTGATGAACTTTTTTAGGAATATGCTCCATGAAGGAGATGTATAGAGCAATCTTTCTCGCTCTATACGTAGGGATAAAGGGTCTTGCACGGTCTCGCATCATTTCTCGTACGAAAATATCTGTAAGATAACAGTAATTTACAATACAAATAAGAGCACTGTAGTAAATTGCAGTGAATATTTTTTCGTAGACTGAATTTGTTGATACTCAAATTTGTTGCAAAAACTGTTTTACGAGTCTAGCCAAAATTGCCTAAAAGTGCGATTTACTAATGTAACACTAAAACCACATTTGCATATATCGAATATATACAACGGGTTCATACATAGCATAATATCAAGTAATTCTAGTCGCAGGTCGCAGTATTTTCGTGCCCTTTCCATGCCTACTCGATAAGGGACTGTAGAACATAGAGCGATCCGCAACCGCTCTACCATGAACATATGAATTACAAATTTAATAAAAAAAATATTCAAAAGTAAAATTACACGTATATAAAGTCAATAACATGATGTTTTTAGGCACTTTAAATTGATTAGGTTTAACATCAATCCCTTTCCCTCACTCTACCCAGAAAAACAAATATATAAAAATATAGTGCAATTAATAGCTATTTTGACTCGAAAAGAAGAACTCAGAAAAACGTGAACTTTTTCCTTTATGTTTCGGTTAACCACATGAAAATTACTATTTCTGAATATTGAGAATTTAAACGTTTACCTATTTCAAGTTCCCCAGATATTAATTTTATGAGTTAAGCGGAACGTATAACTGTAAAAATATATACACCTCGTAACATTCAATTATGTTTTGTTTGTTAGCAAGCAACGGTGCTCGGTTTACCCAAACACCAATGCCTCCTATATCCACGACGAGCACCACGACAGCCTCGCCTGCCATGCCCGCGGCTCGCACTTCCCTGCCCGAAGACTTCCCCACGGCCATGCTGCCCACGTGCTCGGACTCGAGCAGCATTCACAGCCCCGTGGGCAGACTCCGCAGTGCAATGAGGAACAAGAGCTACACCCAAATGAATGCCTTCTTCGATGCTTTTATCATATTTTTTAGTGATGAACATTTGGTGAGTTTTTATATGTCATTCCTCACTCCAGATTTGTTTTAAAAAGTTCTGTATGTTGATTTTTGCCTTATAGCAAGGACTCTACTGAATCTTATGATCTGTAAATTTTTTTACTCAAGTATTTAATGGTTTGTTGATAAAGACTCATATCATTGAAACCACCAAAAATAAGTTTTTTTTTAATTACTTTTATTTTGTAAACTTACGTGAGAAGTACAATATAGTTTAGTAAGTTTACTGGTATGAGCGCTGCTAACAACCCACATCAAAGAGTAAATGTTCAGGAGTGCTGTTTTCGAAAAGTGTCATTCGCGCGAAATCGGTTAGTTGAATAATTTTTGTTTGTTATCGAATAATTTTTGTTCGTTTTCGAATGATTTAGGTTCGATATCGCACGATTTTTATTCACCATAATACATTTCAAAAATAGGGCTCCAGAACCTACAACGCTCGTACGACATCCGTAGCATTATAAATAAATATAGACTACAGTAATCAAAATCCACCAGGCATGCTTGCTTAATAATAAAAAAACAATAATTTGTTTAACTTTTTAAATTAGAGCGAAGAGCCGTCAAAGGAAGAGCGGCGCTTAGAGTACTTCTCTGGCTGGGACGGCGCCGGTACAGGCGTGGTGATGGGAGATGGTGGGGCAGCGTTGTGGGTGACCAGTGGTGACGTCCAGCGCGCCAAGGCCTCGGTGTCTTGCGCTTGGGATGTCATAGACTCAGACAACCTGAGCCAACCCATCATACCTGAGTGGATCTCGGTAAGCCCTGTCATTTGTTTTTCACATAAGTGCGTAGGTATCTTTGCAAGACAACTGAAGCTGCCGATATCTGGAACGAGCGATCTTGGAAAAAATCGAGTATTATACACAAAGTAATTTTTATTAACTCTCAGTTAACGGCGTTTGCCTTGGCCCCGTCGTGTCAATTGGTGATCGTTAAAGGAACCACGTTAGATGCCGAAAAACTTTGACACCAGGGTGTACATGATCGATTGACCATGTAGCACACTCCATGAGATTATTAATTAACTACAAGTGACAGTAAAATCGATCGATGGAAGGAGGTCTTAAGCATCAACGTAGCATATGGAAATCGGTAATCTCTATATACCCCTACGGGGAAAAGGCGTGCTGATATGTATGTATATTTTTCCTGGTAGTCAAAAGATCATAATTTTCCAGAAAAGATAAGAAATCAACATTGGAATATATATTTTATTGTTGCAGGACAAGATAGGTCGCACAGGCAGAGTAGGTGCCGATGCCCGTTTGACCTCCGTCAACGAGTGGCAACTCCTCTCCACGAACCTCCAACAGATGGGCATCACGCTGATCCACACGCCCACTCTTCTTGACCAGCTGTGGAACGAGGAGCTAGACCCAGATCGCCGCAGACCAGACTTCTCCAAGATCGTAGCGAATTTGCACGTCATGGAATACACTGGTATAATTAGTATTCAATTTATTTTTCTATGATGGAAACTTTTGAAATCACCAAGTTTGGGCCCATATTGTTTCATCCAGTTGAAAATAAAATATCTAACCAGGTCTTCGTATTTGTAATAAAAAAATATGAAGAAGGCATTGAAAAGAAAACATTTTAAAAAAATATTTGGTAAGACACTCATTATCGGCCTTCCACATGTATCTCCACTGCTTCAGCGCCTGACGCAGCTTTAATCCAGGGCTGTAAAGCTCAAATGTGCAAGCGTAAAGTGTAAACTTAAAACTATTATCACTAGATTACACTAATTAATAATTATATCTAACAGGTTTAACATGGCGAGAAAAAGTAACAAAAGTTCGCGATGAGCTACAGATAGCCGGTGCTGACGCCATGGTGGTCACCGCTCTAGACGAGGTGGCATGGCTTCTGAACGTCCGCGGCAGGGACCTCCCCTACTCCCCGCTTCTGAAGGCGTTCGTGGTGATCAGCACCAAGGAAGTGAGGGTATACGCCCCGCCAGGCAAGCTGTCCATGCCAGTCAGAAAAGCATTGGCTGTCTACAACTGCTTCAACAATAATTGCACCAGGTTCAGAGATTTGTTGGTTACCTTTTGTTTTTGTACAATTTTTTTTCATTTTTTTTTTCTTAATCAATTAGGGAACTTAACTTAATAATTTATTATTAATTATTTTTTACGAATTATTAAAGTCGTTGGCTTTTTATTTCTTGAATCTAGAAATGTCATATTATATCATACACTTCGAAATCTTTAACCAACTAGAAACGGAATCATTTATTTGTCATCAGTTAGTTAATGCAAACTTCTGCCGGTTGCCGCCCACTGCTGCAAGTCTATTTAAGCACTAAAGATAAAGCCATCATGCCTGAACAATCGTTTGTATAATTATGTGTGTGTGTAAGCTTGATCATCAGGTTACTGCAAATTCTTATCTTCCCCATATAACTTATTTTCTACTATAGGGTACAAGAATACACGAACATCTATGCCGACCTGCGAAGAGCAAGCGAAAGCAAGATCTTGATTCCCACTGCTGGGACGTTTCACCGCGGGGCCTCGGCTGCCATAGCCCAGAGCGTGCCTCAGGCCAAGAGGCTGTACCTGTTGTCACCCATCATCTACCTGAAGGCCCAGAAAAACGAAGCAGAGAGGAAAGGCATGAAGAAAGCGCATCTACGAGATGCGGTGGCGATGTGCACCGTGCTTAGTTATCTGGAGCAAAGACAGGTAAGTGAATGGATGTTGACCCGAAGTCATTACTGTCCCTGTGCTATCACTGGATGATTAATATACTCGTACCTACAAGTCAAATATGGATTTTACTGGCTGTTTCCCCACAGCTACGCCTGCTTCAAAAAGTAACCTATGTTTGAAGGCCCGGCTTCAACTATATTCATACCAAATTTCATTAAAATTTGTTCAGCGGTTTGGCCGTGATAGCGTAACAGACAGACTTTCGCATTTATAATATTCGTATGGATAACGTACATTTAAAACTAACTATTACTTATGTATTGTTAAGTTAGTCCCGATTTTCCGAATAAATAATGCACTATAAAAATTGACGACTTTTAAAACAAGAAAGTAGCTTAGATGAACTCGATACTCAGGGACACTATCTAGAACCACTATCAAAGTGTACCTTCCCTGCGGTCTGAAGCATATAGTTACTATTTCTTACGGACGGATATAAAGGCCAATTTATATCCTACAGCGTTCATGGACACAATATTGTTTGTGTGTGTGTGAGTTTCAATCGTGTCCATAAACGTGTCTACGTAGACAAATTAGCTACTGGATTGCCAGTACTAATTAGCCCTAACTGAGAAAACACACTCTAAAAATGACTAACATTTTATTTCACAGACAAACGCGAATACCGAGCTGACAGTAGCCAAGATAGTGGACATAACTCGGGAGACGCAAGCCGGCTTCACGAGCGCCGCCATGAAAACCCTGGTGGCTTATGGCGCCAATGCTGCGGATCCCTACTACGTGCCCACTGTGGCTTCTGCTAAGAGGATATTCACTAACTCCACTATGGTTATACGCTCCGGGGGACAATATGATGGTGAGATATCGCTTTTATTTGTTACATTCTGATTAAAAACATAACATAGATAGTACAGTAAACATAGTTATATAAAGGTTTTATATTCAGCCATTATTCATGTCAGTCTTTCATAGAGTTCTACATCGCCTGTCGCCATCTTCTATGTAAACAAAATTGTTGAATATTCTTATCATTAGTCCAAACACATTAATAAATTCGTCAAAAGCCGCCAGTATTTTGGGTTCGTCGTCTCGGTGAGCCGCGTTGGATTATTTTTACTATTCATACGTTTTGTTTCATGTTTTAGTAATTGTTATTTGAATATTTAATACGTCTCCTTTTAAATGTATCTCTAAAGTCTTCCAAATGTTTATTTATTTCCACTTTTACATTGTCTTTACAGGCCAATAGCGTAACCTATATAGTTAGACTAACTAACCTACTCGTAACATTTAACAAATAAAGCTGTTATGGTGAATTCGCCCAGAGAACTGGAAAAAAGATCTATTTTCTCTTTCTTTCTAATCATATACTCAAATCAAAAAGTATAAAACAATCAAGTTCTAACTCACATTGTACCTCCCAGAGGGCACAACTGTAATCACACGTACGGTCCACTACGGCAAACCGAGCATAGACGAGCGACGTGCGTACACCACGGTGTTGCGGTCGGTGGCCGCGCTCGCCACGCTGCAGTGGCCGTCGGCGCTGCCCGCCGCGCATCTGGACCCGGTCGCTAGGGCTCCGCTGTGGGCAGCCAACCAGGACTTCCCTCACCCTACTGGACATGGAGTAGGAGCTGCGCTGAATAGGCTTGAAGGTACTAGTAATTTATTAATGTGTGTGTGGCGTCTTATTGGGCAGAATCTATTTAGCCGTTGACACGAAAGTTCGTGAGAAGAAAGACTCATAGTCTCTTTACTTTTGGTCGGAATGAAACGTACACTATGTTCTTCTTAGTTCTCCTGACTTAAGTAGATAGAGCGTGAAGAGGTAACAAACCAATTCATATAAGCCATTGAGAAAGCAACGTTTATTGTGCGGTTCGATGCACTTTGACTTATTATATATTTAATTAGCTGTTTCCCGCACCTCCGCCTACGTCAAAAGTAGCCTATGTTTGACCCCGATGAAATTTGGTATGAACATAGTTGAAGACCTTCAACTATGTTCATACCAAATTTCATCAAAATACGATCAGCGATGTGGCTGTGAGAGCGTAACAGACAGATTTTCGCACTTATATTATTAGTATGGAAGTGGATTATTGATATGGATAAGCAGTTTATGATTACAAAATGACATCATTCATTTGGTTCTCTAACTAGGTAAAACCCTGTATTTTGGGAACCAGAGTAAGTATTACAGCTTTTATCCGCAACTTCTGATGGTGTTGCGTCCTGGAAGGCAATTGCGGTATTTTAAATGACGCGAACGTTTGAACTAAAACAAATTTCCGAACGCGAGGGCTATTTTTGACTCACAAATTCGAAATAGAACTATTTTAAATCGACAAAACCATTTTACATACTCAAAAATAGCCCTCGTAGGCTAATCAAGTCTAGTAAAAAAATAGAAAAACAAAGAAAATATAATTTTTATCGTGCACTTTGGTGGCCGCATCATGTTTGGTCGAACTTTCTGTGTTGCAACGGTATCGCGCTATTTTTGACAAAACTTTTGACGTACGAACCACTACCAAAATAACATTTGGAAAAAAGTTACTGTCGACGAACTTTTTGGCATAACGGACGAGACATTCGTGAGATAGTCAGACAATAATTTCATTAATTTTGATTAGTTGATTTGATGGTACAGACCATCACCATTAGTTGATTTGATGGTCGCTCCATCCATAGTCAGCAGTCACTCCATGCAGAGTCGGCAGTCGCTCCATGGTCAGCAGTCGCCCAATCCATAGTCGGCAGTCGCTCCATCCATAGTCGGCAGTCGCTCGATTTTGTCGTTTTAAAATAGTTGGACACGCCTATTGTGTCGAACGAGAATCATTCGACTCACCGATATTACATACCTACTAGAAAATAGTCCTAACGATCGGAACTTGCTTTTGGTAAATACGTTATTTAGTTACCGCGATTCGGGCCCTGTTGAATGTATTTAGCCATTGACACGAAATAAGAAGATCCACAACTGCGCTCGTGTCCTCTTACTTTCTGTCGTAATGAAAGGTACTCTATATCTTTCTCATTTATATATTCATACCAAATTTCATCAAAATCCGTTCGATGGTTTGGCCGTGTGAAATCGTAACAGTCAGACAGACTTTCACTCTTATAATATTAGTATAGTATAGAAGTATGGTAAGCTAAGATTGGCTGGACGAAATTGCAATAGCGATAAGTTCGCCTTTGTATAATTTTTTTAAATTAGTATCAAGATGTAAGTATAATCCAACCAAAAACATTCTGTAAAAAAACTAGCCAAGTCTCGATGGAGCTGCTTGTTTATCTCTAAAAAGTAATGAAATCTAGACAAAGTCGTGCCAAGTCTAAGGTTCCTTACTGCGATTTCTTTATTATTATAGTTAATGAATGAATGAATGAATGAACACTTTATTGCACCATTTACATACACATTTAAGAAAAGATACATCATTGAAACCAATTAACATTAAGAGAAATGAGTACAAAGGCGGACTTATCGCTAATGCAATCTCTTCCAGCCAACCTTATGGTAGAAAGGAGCAGACAATAAAAAAAAAACTTGAGCGAGCGGTGCAGAATGCAAGATGTTATCTACAACAATACAGATAATAAACTTACATAAATATTTTGTATATATAAACCTAAATAAAATACTTAAATAAATAAAATACATTAAACGAGTAGGACAGTAGTGACATAAGAAAAAGAGACAAGCTTATTGAACCTTAGAACGGTAGTGAGACTTAAATAAATCTTTGAAGGAGGCGATGGTTTGTGCTTTACGAATATCTACCGGGAGTGCATTCCAGAGACGAATAGCCTTAACCGTGAAGGACTTTGCATAAAAACGAGAAGCGTGGTCAGGGATTGCCAGATGAAGAGAATTAGCGCTACGCACGTTGCGATTATTGATCTCACTAAGGAATTTGAAACATTCTTTTAGATACATAGGTGTAAAAGGATTAAATAGAATTGAGTATAGAAGGGAAAGGATATGTAAATCCGACGTAGTCTGATGGGGAGCCACTTGAGTTTCATGCGAAAAGCGGAGATGTGATCATATTTACGTAAGCCAAATATGAACCTTATACAAAAGTTTTGAAGACGCTCAAGTTTATTCAGCTGCTCCTGAGTGAGATCAGGATAGCACGAGTCGGCATAGTCTAGGATAGGATGGAGTAATGATTCTGCCAGCGTGATTTTAGTGTCAATTGGCAAAAAATTTCTTATTCTCCTAATAGAGCCAGCAGCAGCAAATATCTTTCTGCTAACCTCGGCTATCTGTAGAGCCCAAGACATGTTACGATCAAATATAATTCCCAAATTCTTGACTTTTTCGCTAAAAGGTATTTTAGTATTGTCAAAAAGGATTGGAGGAAGAGATTGCCAATCAATTCGGAAGATGAGATGAGAACTACCTAAGACAATACATTGTGTTTTAATAGGGTTAACAATAAGCCAATAATGTTGTGTGACTTGGACTTTCAGTAAAGGATGGTACGGCAGTGTTTGCTTCGCGCTCGACTTGGCGGGGGCACTGCCGTGCCCCCCGATTTTTTTGAATGGTGCAATAAAGAGTATATTATATATCTATGGAAATATGGAGTACTAAAACAAAATTTTATCGTTCTACTTGGTTCCCATCTAGGTTAAATTTTATTTTGGTCGGAATAAAAGGTCCTATGACTCTATGTCACTTCAGTAGATAGAGCGAGAAAAGGTAACGACCAATTCACTTTAGCATTTATAATATTACACACATTTAGGACAATCCATAAACTTTCGTTAGGCCCTATGGACTCCAAAGCAACCAGCTGAGGATGAAACCGGGAAAGTGCTAGGATGAAGAAAAAGATGAAGGATAAACTTTAGATCGGGCACGGAGCTCGCTGCAAAGTAGGCAGAAACCCAGGCAGAAGCGAAATATTATCACTATCACTATTTGAGATGAGAAATGAATACTTACTTACTCAACCCGTGTCGCCTTGGAGACGCTTAAGAAACCACGTCAAAGTCCGAGAGGTTTTATTAATGTCATCGCCTTTCATATCCTTTCCCACGGAATTTAATTCGACACTGGACTGAATTGGTTGCAGAAATAAATGAGTGTGGTACCTATCTAACCAAGCAGACGACCTGGAACCTTAGACAGAAACACGTTCGCAAGATAAGGATCATACAGAAAGCACAGCTGACCGAAACCTCTATTCGCAGACGTCCTCTAAACGTTACTATAGATTGATAGCAGTGCAGTAGTTGACGGTAGCTGCTCTGATGGCATGGTCATGCGGTGTCCCGCAAGGCTCTGTACTATCCCCAACTCTTTTTCTTTTGCATATCAATGACATGCTCTTAACTGATAAGAATTGGGATCCTTGGCTTTGACATATCATGACGTCCAATACTCTAGTCCAGTGATTCCCAAAGTGGTCCAGGTGGACCCCCAGGGGTCCACGGGAGACTTGCTGGGGGTCTACGTAGGCGTGAACAAAAAATGGGGGTCCATAAGATGTTAATGGGGGTCCACGAAAATTTATCTGCTTTTGATAGTAAAGAGCAAAAATGTAAGCATAGTTTTTATAAGGGCCTACCTACATTGTTTTAAGTACCTATCTAAGCAGATAATATTTTAATAAGGCAAGCGACTGTTACTTGTCCAAACTTGTGTATTCGATATTACGTACAATTTCGTGTACAGACTTGCAAAGCGCTATCCGCCCGACAATGCTTAATGCTTGTTCAGACATGAACTTGATCAACACTATAAATACTTGATGCCAAAGGCAACCAAACGCATTCATTTGTTTCCGGAATTTCGAAAACAAGGCGGAATTTGTAAAAAAGTTGTGAGAAAATTTATATCTGTGTTTGCTAGTGCCGGAGAAAAGTAAGTAACCTACCTTTTTTTGTTATAGTACTTAAGTATTTTGTTTACGTGTACTAGTCGGTTGATCACAACGGCCTGTATAGATAGGTAACTTAGTAACTTACAGATATTTTAATTGTCCTCTTTCGATTTGAAGACAAACACAGCACGTTTTATTCAATTGTTTTTTCACGAGAGAAGCACTGCCTCTCTAAAAAGGCCGAATAAGCAATATTGCAGAGCAATTAATTTTGTAATTTTTCTTGCAAATAACTACTAATTTTATAAAACAGTAATTTCATAATCATGTTAAATTGATTTTGAAGTAACTATTTTATCAAAACTATTCCTTTTCGGAAAGAGCGAGCGGTGCGCGGGCGACGGGAAAAGGGCGGGGCTTGAACTTCGATGCCTGTTTGTCACGTTTTAACAATGAAGCCGCAGACAAAAAATACGCAAATACACGGAGCGCGTGAACTCATTGATTTAATAAAATGTTAGTTATCGTTTTTATGGACAATTTTGGGATTTCGACGTTTATTTTTTCCTACACAAATATGATCAGTATTCGATACTGAGTACACTAATTTTTATTTATACTATTAAAAATTAGTGGTAAATTATGTACTTTAAAATTGATACCGTTTTGTGAAAACGTTTGTATTTGTCTCAGCGGTTTATGAGTTGGTCCCTTTACAAGCCGTAATTCTATTTCCGCGTGCTGACAAAGGCTGCGGTGTGATACCTATATTCAGAAAAAAACTTGGTTACTAAAACATTTTTTTTACAGGTAAGGTAACTGACACGAAACATGGCTACAGCAAAGAAAAAATGTCGACAATATAGTGTCGATTATTTGAAATATGGTTTTGTTCCATCAGAGGCAGACAAACAATTGCCCATGTGCCTATTATGCAACAAAGTTTTGAGCAATGACTCTATGAAACCATCAAAGCTCGAAGATCATCTAAAAAGGTGTCATACTGATAAAATAGGTAAAGATTTAAAATATTTTCAAACATTGAAAGAAAAATATGGAAAGAGACCCACCATGCACAGTATGTTCGCTTCAACATCTCAAAGTAACGATGATGGCTTGCGGGCATCTTACAATATCTCATTACTTATAGCAAAATCTGGAAAACCGCACACTATCGGAGAACAATTAATTTTACCCGCTGTTGAAGAGGTTTTAAAAACTGTTTTGCACAAATCTCCATTTGACGTACTAAAAAGAATTCCATTAAGTAACAATACTGTACAAAGACGCATTGATGAAATGAGCTCTGATATCGAAAGCTTTTTGTGCAATCATCTGCAAAAAACTCATTTTTCTATACAACTGGACGAGTCAACGTTACCCAGTAATGAAGCATTACTATTGGCATATGTCCGATTTATTGTTGAGGAAGAAATTCACGAAGAATTGCTATTTGCCAGAACTTTGGAGACTGACACTAAAGGCGAATCAATATTTAATGTCCTGAGTAATTTTTTTACGGAAAAATCGACCCCGTTTACAAACATTATTTCAGTGGCAACAGACGGAGCTCCTGCAATGGTCGGGCGATATCGTGGGTTTATAAGTCATCTCAAAAGAATTATACCAGGACTTACAGCTATTCATTGCGTAATCCACCGACAACATCTTGTGGCAAAACATTTAAGTGACAGGTTGAACCAATCTCTTCATTTTGTAATAAAAGCTGTCAACAAAATCAGAAGCAATGCATTGAATACACGTTTATTTGCTCAATTGTGCGACGAAAATGATGAAGACTTCCAACGACTGCTCTTACATACTGAAGTACGCTGGTTGTCGAAAGGTGCATGCTTAACGAGATTTTACTCTGTTTTCGATTCCATATTAGAGTTCTTAGAAAGTAGAGATCCAGATTTAAAAGAAAACTTGATCAAATACAAAGCAGACATTGCGTATTTGACAGATTTGTTTAAAAAATTTAATGATATTAACTTGCAGTTACAAGGGGACAGCCTGAATTTAATAAAAACAAAGGGGATAATTTCGGCTTTTCTTGGGAAATTGAAATTTATGAAGCAAAACATTAGTCGGCGCGAATTCTCTCAATTTCCAAACTTGTCGCAGGTAGAATGTATTGATGAGGATATCCATACCTACAGTCAACATTTAAGTGCCCTGCATGATGACTTCAAAACCAGGTTTGAAGATATACTGACGATGGATATACCACCATGGATAATAAATCCATTTGATGAAACGGAAGTGGCCAATGTTGTATTACAAGAGGAGCTGCTCGAGCTAAGCACTAATGAGGAGCTGAAGGTGAAATTTAGAAAAGGCTACCCAACATTTTGGCTGCAAGCAGAAATACCCGAAAAATATCCTGGACTGTGGGAAATCGCAAGGAAATTTTTAATAGCTTTTCCCTCGTCATATCTTGTCGAAAGGAGTTTTAGTGCCGTTACAAACCTCTTAACAAAAAAAAGGAGCAAATTAAACATCACAGAGCGGTGGGATTTGCGGTTATTGCTCACAAAAATAAAGCCAAACATTGATCGTTTGCTGACACTCCATCAGATACATCCTTCCCATTAATTAAAATTATGACCTGAACCTATATTACCTTAATATTTTTTTCTTGTAATTCTATTCTTTTAATAAATAAAGTGATATAAAATGTACCATTTTTCGTTTTTATTTTACATATCGAAATATAGGGACAGAACTCAGAAGTGACACAATTTTTATTTTTTGGCGACTTTAAGAATGTGGTAGAAATGTAGCAGCAGGGGGTCCACCGAAACCAGTAAAATTTTGAAAGTGGTCCACGAGAAAAATAAGTTTGGGAACTACTGCTCTAGTCATTTGGAAGATAAGGCAAAGCTGGCATCTAAAAATCTGGGAGTTCTCAATAGAGCAAACCAGTTCTTTACTCCACAGTAGTCATGGGTAATTTCGACTCCGACTCGTGTTTCGGCTCACTAAATCTTAATCCGCAACCGGTATCGGCTCCTCTTAATGATTCCGAGTCCCTTATCGGCTCCCGCTCACGGACGTCCGTTCTGGTACCAGATTCAATACAGAATTTATTGATACCGGTACTGGAAAGTGGAATCACAGTCTGGTGATTCAATAGAGTCAATCTTAAGCTAAGTAAACTGATTGATTCTATTGATCTAATAACACTCAAGTATTTTTATTGCATCCTCTCGTCAGTCGTACATTAGCATTCGTTTGAAATTTTCATTAAAATAAAGATAAAATATGATTCAATTGGCGTACATAAAAAACAATTAGCTTTCATATACAATAATGCTTTATACAATATCTGTCTGTTATTTTTTGTTTTTCTTTATTTTTTTCCTGTTTTGTGTTTTTATATGATTTTTTTTTTTGGTTTCTATGTTTTTATTTTATTAACAGTAGGTAATTATACTTTTTTATAAAAATGTGTAATCGCCATTTTTACACATTATGATTCAAAAATAATAATTGACTTAGTTTCGTCGAAGTGAGTCTCGAACGTTTTTCTATTAAAATTTGTCCAGCTTTGGAGAAAACCCGTTCGCATGGCACCGAAATCACGAGTACTAATACGAGTCGCGACACGAACGCGACACGAAAGGTGCCGAATCCCGGCGGTATCAAGAACACGATGCGATTCAATAACTACCGGAGTCGATAAGAATTGCTCGGACTAATTAAGGGAATCGGCTCCTGTCGGTGTATCGGCTCGTTTAAATCTTCTAGTCCGGAGTTACCCATGTCTTCTCCACAGCAAAGGCTGCTACTATACAAGGCGCAAGTACGGCCACATATGGAGTACTGCTGTCACCTCTGGGCGGGAGCTCCCGAATGTCAATTAAAGCCTTTCGACTCCATTCAGAGGCGTGCTATGAGAATCGTCGACGATCCCAAGATAACAGGCAGTGTGGAGCCACAGAGCCTAAGACGTGACTTCGCGTCTCTATGTGTAATGGATTGTGCTCCGAAGAACTATTTGAGATGATGCCAACACCCACCTTCTACCATCGCACCTCTCGCCATCGACAGGGGATTCATACGTATTCATAGAATTCAAAGAATCGCATACGGTGCGCTTTAATATAAATTTTCTCCTACGTACGCTGAGACTGGGGAATGAGCTCCCCAACATGTTTTTCCCAAGAGATTACAACATGGGGTCTTTCAAAAAGGGCGTTAAAGGTTCTCAAGGGTCGGCATTACGCACGTGATGCCCCTAGTGTTGCGGGCGTCCATGGGCTACGGTGACCACTTACCATCAGGTGCTCCGTATGCCTTTTTGCCTACTTAATTGTATAAGAAAAAAATAGCAATTATGAAATAAATAGGTATTTGATAATCTTATTAAATGCAATTCTATTTGCAGACCCCGTGGTAATCGATTACAGACAAGACGTCAACTTACACACACTCAGAGAAGGGTACTACATCACGACTGGTAAGTGATTCTATATACGACACCTATGTAGAGTAGATAGATGCAGTTGTTAATTTGCAAAGAGATTAACTTTTATCCAAAGCCCAAATCACAAGACTCAATTTTCGCCCATAAAATAAGAATTGCTTACGTCGCGTCATCAAAACCACATATGAATGAAATGAAAAATTTATCAAAAACAAATGATGAATACATACATGATAGAGTTACATAATAAGGCGACACGACTACTTTCTAAAGTTTTGCAAAGAAAAAAGTACAAGAACCATAATTCATTAGATCTTCATGCATGAGAGATCGATTCGATATTTTTGTCTATTTGAATGTTTCAAAAGTCGCCCCATATTCCTTATTTACTAATTACCTTCAGAACCTGCGTGGTATGAAGGTGGTAAGTTCGGCGTGCGGCTTGGCAACGTGCTAGAGGTGGTGGCGCGGCCCGGCGCCTACTTCCGCTTCCGGGAGGCCACGCTGGTGCCCTTCGAACCCAACCTTATCGACAAGGCCATGCTCACCGACTATGAGGTATGGAGACGAATTTTTAAATCTAGAGGTACTATTTATTTATTTATTTAACATTTTATTTGGTTTACCAGTGGTTGCTACATCATGTTTGAGTCTGAAGAATTTGGTTTAAATTCAATTCGTTCAATCAATAATAAGGATTCGTGCTTAGGTAGGTAGGTTGGGTAGGCATAGGTATTTACATAGTTATTATAATCTTTCTTTTTTTCCTGTCGATTAGCTTTAAACATTTTAGATTGTTTCTCCAGAATCGCTTCTGTGGATATTTTATTTTTTGGTGCAGCTAATTGAGAAAGAAACGTTGCGGTTTCGATGCTTATTGGGCACGATAAAATTTGCAATAGGAGTGTTATTTTTGAAATCTATGGCTTACTCTTACACAGAATTGGTGAGTCGAACGATTTTCATTCGACACACTCATATGTCGAATGAAAATGACTCAGCATACGTTTCAAAAATAGAGCGTGCTAGGTCGTAGTTTTCGCATAGATTTGATATTCCTTATTTTGAACCCGTATAAAAAATATTACAGATAAACTGGTTGAATGACTACAACAGTAGGATAAGGAGCATCGTGGGCCCAGAACTAAAGGCCCAGGGTCTACTAGATATTTTAGACTGGGTGTCAAAAAAAACCATGCCGTACGAGTTGCCGACCAAACGCAAGATGGCGCTACGGGACAACGCCGACTCAACTACCCGCATACAACTGTTTTTAATGGTCACTATCATGTTAGTTCATTTGTTGGCGTGATTTTCTTCGCAATTTTTAGCTATATAACAAATGTTTAATTAGTAATTATTAGTACTTATACTACGGAAATATGTATCTGACATAATATTTTTTTGACTGTTTATGTAGAGCTTTTTATAAGTCAAGTAAATCAATTTAATTTGAGTTATGTATTAAGGTTTTAACTCAATAGATTGATCGTAATGTCCAGAGAAGAAGAGTCTCTTGAAGAAGAATAGATTGATGAATTATTAACAGTTTCGCAGACAGTAACGTCTCTCGACGTAGATAACAATCGAACTGCTATTGTTATCTCCTGTCAGTCAGCGAAAGTGTTAATTCGTTTAAAGAACATAATGTTAAGAAAAAAATATAAATCTTTTTATTAATTTATTTATTTTGTGGTATTTCTTTGCTCAATGTATAATTTATTTATAAATACGAAAAATAACGTATAAAAATGTTATAAAATTAAATATCCATAATGGTGCCTTGAACAATTTATTTTAAGCTTATTTGATTCATTTGACAGAAGAAACAATTTAGGCACTTATCTAGTCGACAAGAGCTTGTGAAACAATATGTTTTTATTTGCAGACGTAGAAAATATACTAAGATTTAAAATTATAATAGTTTTCTTGATATTTCAGGAAATTTTAAATGCAATATTGTATTGTGAATGTGCCTTGGATAACAAAATATTGTAGTTGTTATATCCATGTATATCGTTCAAGTAGAAAAAAATAATTAAAATTGTAAGTGTACAAATTGATTTATTGAATTTTGTTAAAATTGACGTTGCGCAACGCATATATAGCACCGAGTGCCTTATTAAACATGTAGTCTGTAAAAATGCTTATCCATACTAATATTATAAATGCGAAAGTCTGTCTGTCTGTCTTTTCTTTCACTGCCAAACCGCTGAACATTTTGATTATATTTGGTATGAATATGGTTAAAGATACGGGGTCAAACATAGGCCACTTTTTAACGCAGGAAACAGCTAGTGTTTATATATGATAACTTAATATTCTGTATTTATCTACTGAATGTATGTGTATATACGTTATATAGGTGTTCAAACTAGATAAGCGTAAAGTAGCAATAATCACAATTTCATTTACACTTATTTTATTCCCAATGTTTGAATGTGTAGAGCACCGGTGGGTACTTATAACTTCGATGGTAGAGTCAAAGCTTATAGTAAAAATAAATTTGCTATGATCATAGTCGTTTATTCTTTTGTGAACATGTTGAATTCAAGATGGTACATTAAAAATATTAAGCACATACATGTTTAGCCTACTAGGCATACAAAAGTGAAGTCAGTGGTGTCACACATCATCCAAACAAAATCATGCAAAACAATACAAAACCAGAAAATAAATGCTATATACTCGTACAATAAATTTCTGGATAGAAGATATCTAGTTTCGTTTAATTTAGACATCTATAGATACACTTGATTACTCTGTGTATTTGCTAAATTGAATATAAATTAGCTAAACTAAAAATTTACTGGTTTTTTACCCGAAAATTACACGAGCAAACAAATTTTTTTTTTAACCTATATTGTCCCACTGATGGGTTAAGGTCTTCCCCTTCTTTCTAAAACCCTTTCTGTTCAGCCAACTCTGACCACTTTCTAGATCCCAAGTCGTCAATTCAGCATCATACTATACAAATTACTTATGTAATTGTAAGTTTATGCTTTGCGTAGTGGATGTGCGATCGAAAATATTTCATCTCTATGCAACTTGGTCACAAAAATAGACCAAATGTTATTTTTATGCTTAATAGTTTTTATAATATTATTTGCCTACGCAAAAAATGTGTTATTTAATTCCACCTAATAATTGTTACATATTGTAATTTAAAAACTATAATTATGAATAAATAAAAATCGTATTGAATTTTAATAGACTTTATTCACATTGGTCCGTGTTAGTTACACACATGTCCCTGTTCTTATCATTACACAGTATTGCACACACAGATAACAATTGACAACATAACGTGCAGGAAATGTGATTCAATGTTAACGCGAAAAATAGCGTTTAAACAATAACATTGTTTATTATTGAAATATCTACTTTATAAGCTATCTCAAATAAAAAATATAGCGCGCAAAATAGGTATGACAACTGAATCCTATCCACATATTCGAGGTTAAATGATGTATAGTAATAATGAAATTTACCTGATTTCGTTAAAACAATACATTTGCCCGGGTATACAGGGTAACAGTTAAAGAATCAAGAAGCGATTTTGTAAACTCTGAACACCGAGGTGTGCAAGATTAATTGAATTTTGGACCCCACACGATATGCAAATTGAAAAAGTGCCCGCAGTTGTAATTTCTATAATTATTATTGCACATACCCATATTCCACAAATAAATACAATTAAATTGTATTTGTATGAGCAACCCGGCTTATTGAAAAATGTTTGTCTGCACATCAGATGTTCTGAAAATTTATGATACATCACGCGAATTCTGAGATTAGCACATTTACGTGTTAATATATATTGCAGTAAGTTTTGTAATATTTAAATACTTTTGTGGCGAATATTAAGGTAACATCGGATTTATATACAAAATCCTAACGCAGTCTGTACCGACTGTTTGCGAAAACATATGCAAAGAAACTGCATCTAAATAAATTAGTTTATTAGCAAAGCGCGTGCAAACACAAATATAAGAGGTGGATTTAAATTAAATACAAATACTTTCTGGGCTAAATAATCAAATATAATAAAACAGATTTTTGTTGGATTCACAATATTTTACTCTCTAGTTTTCGAGAAAATCGAACTTTCTGTTTTACGGAATGGTAATAATTCAGACATCCTGTACTGATTTTTCTTTTCTTTTTACATCTATTTTGCTCACAAAACTGTCAAAGTTGAAAACTCATTTTGTCTCTGTCTATCCCAAACGGAATGAGGAAGATAGCAAATAAATTCTATATAATATAAAATAGTTTGGGGGGAGGGAATTGATAGATTGTGATTGTTAAGATAAATTTTCTAGTGCGCTAACAGCCATTACTAAAAAATTAAATTAATTTTGTTAGGAAAATGTAAAAAAAAAATACTGTAGATTATTAAAATGTTGCTCTTAGTACTTTTATTTAGCCTAAATAAACCACCCCTCAAAATATTTGCACTTAATAAAAATCCACCCTTTATATTCCATTACCTTGTACAATCACACGATCATTACAGACGTCAAACGTGAAATAACATCGATTTATTATTCATTAATTACATTAATTCTAAGCTTCAGTCTTCGGCAGTGCCTCTTAAATATTATCACAAATATATAGTTCCCTCTCTACAGCCACTACTGAATATCTATCTTTAAGAAAATTATATTTTCAATACTAATTTTCTCAATCTCAATCACCAATGGTAAGTAATTCAGTAGTAGGTGTCGGTCAAGGCAGTTTTTAAAAGCATTTAGCGGAAAAAGGGAAAATTTTAATGAATAATCTGTTTAAATTTAGACGACGTATAAATAAAATGATTTTCTCTTAATTAAAATCACAACGTGTTAAACTCTCGAATAATGTACATGAATTAAGTAAATAAATAGTATCCAGTCTGATTCACTGTGCGAATCTTGGTAAATTAAAATATAATGTTCTCTTACCGCCTAATTCTTAAAAAATTAAGAACGTTTGTTAAGTCCAGTTTAACTAAAATACGGTCAGTCCCTTTCTCGCTTAGAGAACGAGACAGAACATATTTTTAGTTAAATTGTGCTTAACAAAGGTTCGGTTTTTTTATGAAGAGGCACAGAACTATTAATATGAAGAAAGTATGAATTTTCAATTGAACTTTAATTACCCATTGAGGCCAAAGAAAGTTACCGTACTGTTGAGTGCACGAATAGAATAAAAAATTTATACTAAAATAACAATGCGAAATATAACAATAATTTATTAACATCTAGGTACCTACTGATATTCTACGCATGTCTGTTTAAGATCTATTTTTAATACCTTTGATACATTTTTACAGCTCATTTAAACAGAAAACCACTAAAATAATATTAGGTGGAAGTGATTTATTTATTTAACTTTATTACATGACATGTAAATGGTAGACTTAAAGCCGTAGGCATTTTCTACCAGTCAACCAAGTGATGTGGGCGTTCCTTGCTTTAGGACTTGAGACTGGAGAGGCTTAACTGTCCCAAACATGACACTACTACCTAATCTTATTTCTATGTATAGAACAGATTTACATTATGATATATCTTAGTACTTTTAATAATGCTGTGGAACTGTAACAAACATTAATATGAACAGAGTGATTTATTTAGCGTGTATATTGTTATGTAACTTGGCCTTTAGCGCAACATGGTACATTTTAACGCTTTAATAGACATCCATTTATTTATTTAAACTTTATTGTACAAATACAATTGTAAAGCACAACTTAATAGTTAAATAATTAAATGCTTTCTTCGTATGGTAAATAAACTCCATTCGTATAACAATAATATATATTTGACGTTTTAATTTTAGAAGAAATAAATTAAATACTTTCGGTATTTAAAATAAATAAGTACATAATGTACGTGATGTATTAAAATGGGCATTTACCCGTTCAGCGATTAATCGCGATTTCTCTAAATAAATAAATTATAAAACAAAATTACATTTTACACAATGGCGGATAAAAGCGCGCCATTTTGTTTTTTTTTTCTATTAGAAAAGCGATGTCAATAAATGCGAGTCTTTGTTACTAATTCGTGTATATTACTAAGCATATGTAGGTTCATCTCCTGAGATCAACCATTTCGACTGGAGCCGTGTTGTCGAGTTTTATGTGTTTCACATCCTGAAATAAAAAATAACTTTTAAAGTAAATGAAATTTAGTACTTTCGCCTCCGTATTAAGTAACTTTTGTTAAGCTCATGTTAGCCTTAACCTGTTCTGTCCCTTTCACTCATCGATATTAAACGTGAAACAAAGAGAGAAAATACATTTCAGATGTCATGCACATAACAAACGATACTGGGATCAATGTTTAACCGTGTCACAAATGCTACGAATACCGTTACGTGATTTCTCCAAGTACCGTCAAAAAAGATGAGTCGCTTATAGGTCTAGCTACTATTTGCCTACTGACTACTGAATAATATCAAATATTTATAAACCTTCTGAACCTTATGAAAGGAAATTGTTAAAGACGTTATAGAGATACGCCATAAAGATTACGTGATAGCTGCTAATTATTATAGCTATTTATTAGGATAAATAATATCCTTTTTTTTATAATATACTACATTTTTTATTTGTCATTATAATTCTTCTTTTTAGCGAGACGACCCTGGCAAAATTTTGAGATACTGATACAACATAAAAAATATTTTAAAAGCAATGCAACTGCAAACAACTTTAACCAAAAATAAAATGAGTACATACTGGCATCCAATGCGCGTATTTTTGAATAGTTTAGAAGTTGAATACTCACATAAAAGAGTGGCGGGTCCTTGGGATGTGGATGGAAGCCGGTTTGACGACAATTTGCTATGTAGTTCATACCGTAGTCCGGAGTCAGAGCGAAGTAGCCAGTCCTGTAGTTAGTATTATGTTTTTTACTTCAAAACCAATTGGCTAGTAAACTTTTTTATGAAAATGTCTAATTCGTAAACCATTTCGAGGAATAGGCTTAGGGAACAGATTACATTAATCAGATATTTAGATAAGCAAGTATTTTTTAAGAAAATCGCAGAAACCCCGATGACTTTCATTTTTTAGCAAGGTTGACGTATGACGTAGCCGGATAACTTCCGGCTATTCACATTTAATTTTTTAGGTTGGCAGCACAGCGTAGTGATTTTTTGTTTGGTAGCGCTAACTAAGCGCTTCACGTACTTGTCACCCATGTCAAATGTCATCTCTGTTCAAGTAAACATAACCTAATTACATTCATTCATACATTTTATTGAAGAAGCGGTGTCCAATTATTGAAAAATCAGATGTAAACGGATGAAGAGACTGCAGTAAAGTCCAATAAACAGGCCAATATGCAATAGATACTAGAAATGGGGTACCTAAATATTTGGCGATTGTAAACAAACAAGAAACCAACTCGCGGCTCGCAGTCCATCTTGACTTTGACATTTGACACTGACATATATATTTTTTAATACCTTAGTAATTTTTGCTTTCTTGCAATTCGAAATGGCCATTATAGCTGCGTGACGTCATCACTATAAAATCTTTAAAATTAAATAACAAAATAAATATAATTTTAAGAATTTTTTCGTTTAAATTGTATATCCGAAATTCGTAAATTCCGTCTATTCTATCAATAAAATATATAATATACACAATTTATTTTTTAGTTGACTAGCCAATTACAAAAATGTATTGAAAATTTAGTCATGGACTCTTCAAATTTGAACACACTCGATATGATTAAAGAGATATTGAGATTCTTTTTTTGGCGTGAAAAAGTCGCCATTTTGTTTTTATTCAAATTTGAATATAACCTGTGTACATTCGCGTTATAGCCATTGGCCTCTGTTGTCATTCAGTGGTGATTAAAAAAAACATTTCAGAGGCCGAAAGGCGGTTCCGAAAAATCAGAGTTTCACAGTCTGTTGACTATGTAATCCACTCGATATATAAATGCATAGTAAACTTAACGATATATCATTTATCAAAAATCAGTTAAGACTTTTTAGAAAAATAGAGATTTTCATACAGATCAAACACATAACCTTTCATTTTGACAACGACACGCAGTCTGCTAAAGATTAAAGCTCTATTCAAACTGAAGCGAATCCCGCGCGACTTGCGGGACGCCCACAGATATAAGAATCGATAGTGTGTGCCAAAGTTAACAGGCCTGCTTATAGCACTTCTACGTATTCTTATTTTATAAGTTTGAATAGCGCTTAACGGAGAATAAAAATTAATAAAAATAAGCTTACTCATTATACTTGGGCGCGCAGACGATGGCGATGGCTTCAGGCATCATGAGCTGGTAGGAACACTGCGTGTGGAGGTCCACCGACGATAGGAAAGCCGTCTGTGTTGGGTGCGTCTGGCAAAAACACACTTATGTGAAGAAATAAATACTTCTTACAGACGTAACATATAAAAAATAAATTATTTAAATTGCCTCCGTGGTCCAGTGATTAAGGCGTTCGCCTTCGCCCCGGAGGTCGTGGGTTCGATTCACACGGGAAGCTACTTTCAATTTCGTTAGGACGCTTGAATCACCTGATTCTCTGATAATAATGATGATGATGAATTCACGATTATGTACTTCGGAAGGCACGTGAAGCCGTTAGTCCTTCGGGGTGCCATTTGGAAAGGCGGTTTCGAAAAACTGACAACAGGATGTACTGGGTCGATTGATCATGTAAACCACTCGACATGAATGAACAAACAATCAAAAAGCCGGTCAAGTGCGAGTTTTTGTAAATAGTTTAATTTAAATTATTATTGTTTTTTGTGTTTGTTGTTATAGCGGCAACAGAAATACATCATCTGTGAAATTTTCAACTGTCTAACTATCATGGTTCATGAGATACAGCCTGGTGACAGACAGACAGACAGCAAAGTCTTAATAATAGGAGTCCCGTTTACCCTTTGGGTACGGAACACTAAAAACAAATACTTTGGCTTTTACAATATAAGTTAACATTGAGCTAGGATAAGGATGTCATTGAAATGGAATTGAATGGAATTGAATGGAATTCTCACATGAATCCAGCCGAGAGTGATGAGGTCATGCTGATCCTGGTAGTGGAAGATCTCCTCCTCGTTATTGGTGCTGCAGGAGTCCGATGTGCCGGTCTGCTTGGGAACCACCACGTGGGTTATTTTTAGTTGGTCGCGTTCCTGAAATTTTTAATAATTACTAGCCGTTTCCCGCAGCTCCGCCTGCTTCAAAAAGTAATGTTTGACCCCGGGTCAACTATATTCATACCAAATTTCATCAAAATCCGTTCAGCGTGGCCGTGAAAGCGTAACAGACAGACAGACTTTCGCATTTATAATATTAAGTATAGAAGCATGGATTAATACTTCAGCTTTAGGAAAAACATGGTCCTGATAAACTCTGACACCAGGTTGTATATGGTCGACGATATTGATGAATGAAGCTCCAGACATAACAATAGCATTTCTAGCGTGTTAGCGGTGGCCAGCGACAGGGACCACTGCAGTAAGGCGGCCGGGCCAAAAACTAGCAAATTAGCTCTAACAGAAAATCGGCTCATCCGCATTACCATGCCACAGAGAGACAAGATACATCGTACTTATAACAATCCTCTTTTTTGTCAGTGGTTAAAAATATTAAGAAGTATGTAATACTAATCCGGCCAGTATGCCGCAAATCGCGAAGTTTCGCTGCGTGTTAGCGGCGTAAGGAGGCCGGGCCAAAAACTATTGTTTGTTTGTTTGTTTGTAATAACTTTATTGCACAGAAAAATACATTACAGTAAATACAAAACTAAAAATAATTGCAACGGCGGACTTATCCCATAAAGAGATCTCTTCCAGTCAACCGGGACGATAAAGGAATACAGTTAAAAGAAACAGATGGTAGAAGTTGTGCAACCAGAACAGAACTCTATTTATTAAATATTAAACAAAAATAATACTTATAATGACATAAACTACATAAAAATATGCTACATAAATACTTAGATACATACATATTCTTAGAATAATAAAGAAAAAACAATAATACATATTAATAGCTACAAAAAATATAATAGTTCAAGGCTGTGCCCAATTAAGAATCGGAGTAGAATTTTAAAACATGAGATTTGAAGGAGGGAAGAGAAGGAGACAATTTAATGTCAACGGGGAGTGAGTTCCACAATTTGCACGCTCTGACAGAGAAAGATTTAGAATAGGAAAATGAAGAAAATAGAGGAATACATAGAATAAGCTTATTGGAAGATCGTAACCTGTTATCAATTTTGAGGAAAGAGAATTGTTCACTAAGATAATTAGGAGAAGTAGGATTAAAAAGGACATTAAAGAGAAGAGTTAGAATATGCAAGTTTCTTCGTGCTCTTATCGGAAGCCAGCCAAGCTTCTCACGAAATTCCGAAATGTGATCAAAATTGCGAAGTCCAAAGACAAATCTTATACATACATTCTGGATTCGATCCAATTTATTGAGGAGTTCTTCAGAAGGATCCAAATACGCAACATCGGCATATCCAGAATGGGGAGCAAGAGAGAACGCGCTAGCATTGCCCGAGTTTTGAAGAAAATTTTGCAATCTTCTCAAGGAGTGTAGGGAAAAGAAAACCTTCCGGCTCACTTCATTTATTTGTGGAACCCATGAAAGCGTTTCATCCACGATGATTCCCAAGTTTTTAACTTTAGAAGAAAAGGGAATGACAGTACCGTCAAGTACAACATTGGGAAGCAAAACGGAATGAGCTCTAGCAATAAAATGTGGACTTCCAATAATAATTGCTTGCGATTTAGCCGCGTTAATAGTTAACCCATAACTACGGAACCATTCACCAATAACGGCAAGGTCAAAATTGATAGCTTTGATGGCTTCGTGAAGATTTTCGAAAGGGGCAGATGAGTAAATTTGCAGATCGTCAGCATATAGATGGAAAGTGGAGGATATAAGAGATGTAACACCATCAATGAAAATAGAGAAAAGGATAGGAGATAGTACGCCACCCTGCGGAACGCCAGCAGCCAGCCTGCACCAGTCAGATTTATCTTGATCAACTTTAACTAGCTGATGACGGTCCTGCAGGTAAGAGCGAAACCACGAGAGAGCAGATGATGAGAATTTAAGCGAAGCCAAAACGCCTATCAAGACATCAAAATCGACTGAGTTAAATGCGTTCGAGAAATCTAACAGCACTAAGGTAGTGAGACACTTATTATCAATATTGCAACCCAAATCCTCGGTGATCCTAACAAGAGCTGTTGTAGAACTGTGACCAGAGCGGAAGCCCGACTGGTAGGGACTTAATAACCTATGTGTCATGAGGTGCTTAGATAAGTGCTGCTGCACATGATGTTCAATTATCTTGGATAGTAACGGTAAGACAGAAATCGGCCGAAAATGGGATGATAACGAACTATTGCTTAGTAATCTCTGGCAAATTTGCTTACAAACAAAAAAAAACTGCTTCAAAATTGGCTCATCTGTTTAGACAATGCCACAAAGACACGACAAACTTATAATACCTCTTTTCTCGTTGATGGTTAAAAAAATATTCGATGTACATCATGGTTAAAATAATAATACTAACCAGTAATCCGGCCAGTATGCCGCAAGTCTCGACGTTTCGCTGCGTGTTAGCGGCGGCCAGCGACAAAAACCGCTGTAGTAAAGCGGCCGGGACAATCACAGTGCGCACGCGCTGCGACGCTGATAAAGGCGGTAGCACTGACGTGAAGCCACTCTCGCTAGTGTAAACAACGGTTCATATCGTCACAGATTATAGAATATATGCAGTCTAGCTGTCTCAATGGAAAAAGACAATAATGTACACAAATATGGCCGTCTGACATTGACAGGTTTGTCGATGATGTTTTGGTGAGAATGATTTGTGGGCTCATTGAGATGTGAATGTGATAAACATTGATAATCGGATGTAAGTGATTGACGAGTAATTTCAATGAATTGCCAATGTTTACATTATTGTATTTTTCTATTAAGACAGACTTTATATAGATATTCTGCCATATATAGAAATGCGCCAACTTTCTTGGTTAATCCTTGGGCACTCTCATACAGTCATCATTATTACACCATCTATTGAAAACACATGTTTTACACACTTAATCCACTTGAGATATGTGTGAATTTGGGTAAATAATTATGTTATATTGTTTAAAAAATTCAATTTCTTATTTCGCCAAAAATAAGAGAAATCAGTACTTTTTTTTTTGTTTTGAAGCGCCATCCTCATCATCGTCCATAATACCAGATAGGGGAAACAATTATTTTTCCCAGGCGACCCCATGGGACCCCATGATATTGTTAACAGTCCAATATAATCACAAAAAAAATATATATAATCACATCCATACGAGAGATGTCGTATCTCTCGACAGACAGATACACAGACACTGGCTTAAGACTTATAACACCCTCTTTTTTTGCTTTATACTACGATGGCGCAGAAACTCAAAGTGGACCTTGGCCTCCGAAAAAAAAACATTGTTACGAAACCGACAGTGAAAAATATACGGGGATTTTAAAAATGTACTTACTCGTGCGGCCTGGAAGGCGGTATAAGCGGCGGCGCGGGCTGGTAGTGATGCGCGGGCAGGCGCGGCGGCGACGTCGCGAAGTCGTCCGGGTACAGCACGCCGTCCACGGGCGGCGCCGACGGCGACAGCACCCACTCGTCCTGTTATGGACACATATAGCATAGGCAAGTCGAGGCCTTTGCCAAGTAGGTCTTCTTAGTTGCGTCCTAAGCTAACGGTACGCTGTAAGTCACGGTCCTAGATTTGGCGGCACTGATTAATACAATGCAGCGACTGCCGTCTGATCTTCGTAACCCTTTTTAACATGAAAACCAGACCAATAGGGACATGACCCGAGGTGTATTAGTGGCTAACACTATCAGGTTTTCCAGGCTGCTTAAAGGTTTTAGACACAGCCTAATACGACTGCCATCTATCGATAACAACCGGGACCAACGGCTTAACGTGCCTTCCGTGCGACCAATCCAATCGTCGCGCTCGACTATCGAGTTCAATGTAAGAAATTTTTACCTTTTGAAGTACGGAACACTAAAAACAAGTTATAGAGCTCAGTATGAGAGGGTGAAAAAGATAAGATAGACAGGCAAAACGAATTTGTTGCAATTATTTGCGAATCTTGTTATTGATCCAAGTTACAACAAACTCGAGAGATATTACATGCTTCGAAAAGTACATTCTGCCGCTGCTCCCAGTTGTTGTTGTTATTGGCAGATTTCAGACATTATTGTTGTCAGTATTGTATTACAATTGTGTGCTGTGCAATATTCAACCTTTACACAGACTTCAAAATCTTGAACAGCACTAGCACACCCAGAGATTGTAGAATATCTTTTTAGAGTGCTGTGCACATAAATGACCTAAATCAATTAATATTGAAAGAAAACTTTGAATTACATCAGTTAAAATATGACACTGACCGTGTGTGTAAGATGTGGTGTAGTAGAGTGTCCATCTCGTCTGTTCTCATCGGCCTGTAGACGCTCAGCCAGTTTGGCATCTTCTCGCTCTTGTTTCCTTCTTTCTTCCTCAGCCCTCCTTCTTTTAGCCTAGAATGAGAGCCATTTGAAAACAAGACAGCTTGCTTTCTATGTCAAATAACATTTGATAACAGATTTTATATGTAAGGAAACTTTGTATTGTGCTATAGGCACTGTAGGTAATATTTTACGAGAGATGTGAGGAGTGTTTACAATATTAAAACAGATAAAATTTATTGAAGATAAAAGACTTAATTAGAAAATTCAATAGGTCAATAAATTTATGTACGACGAAATCATATTGTTGAAATAGTTTAAGTCATTTTCAGGAAAACCTACCTCATTCGCGACATAATGTGCATGTTCTGTGGTATATTGGTCCAGTAGCTTCTGTTTAAGTTTCTCAGCCTTTGATATAACCTCCTTTAGCATGGCCTGGTTGACCGCTTTCATTTGCGCAGGCACTGCTGCATACTCTGGATGTTTGCGGATCTTTTCCAGGAACAATGTCATAAATTTCATGTACAATATGTATGCATTATCTAAACTTCCCTCGTCATGATAAACATTGGCCATTCGGACCATCTCCAAACCAGAACGAAAATATCTGGAATAATAATAACGTTGAGTCTGTTAAGACATAAAGATTAAGCTAAATAATGATGGTCCAATGGGCATTGGGAAATTTACTCCCTTTTGTAAAGTTATTCTATTCTGGTTAGATTTAAACAAAGTTAAGGATAATGAAGACACGAAAAGTTGCCTCTATTAGAAGATGGACCTTACTAACTCTCTGAAGAAATAAAAAATCGGTAAACCGAATTAAATAATTTGTCATGCAGAAATTTCAAAAAAACTAATTCACATGAATTATTTGCCAGTTTATTTAACAAAACAAGGGGCAGTTAAGGGGTAAAACTTGATGATACAGCTACAATCTACCGTTAAGATGATGAAATTAGGTATTAACATTAATAAGAAATGAGTCATTGAGATTCATTGGAAGTAGGAACATTTTATGCAATCAAGAGGAAGTTCAATCCTAGCAGTTACCTCCTTGGGGGCACGTTGAAGTCTACCTCGACCATAGTCCCGTAATTTGCCAGCTGCTTGACCCTCAGTCCTGGCTCCAAGGAAGCCAGCTCGACTGGATGCTTACTACGTCTGTCTTCAGACATCATGTATAATGATGTAATAAATAAAATAAAATCCTAGTTTATCGATAAATAATGGCTCTGAGGAAATGTTTATAACAACAATTGTACAAACAAATTGGTTTTATAATGTTGCAAAAAATTAAAAATAAATACACATACACTTGACTTGACCAAAGATTTATTAATTTGTATTTTGCAAATTCAAAACAAATGTCATTGTCAGTGTCAGCCATGTGTGTCAGTAAGTTTGAAAGACGTCAAGATATATTTTTTTATACTGCTACTTAATACAAATACTCCTGCTTTTACTAGATATATATAGCCAGCAAGTAAAAATTAATTAACAACAATGTTATAAACATGCCAAATCGTCGCATCCCTATTATTTGGAGTTATGAAAAAGAAAGAACAAACAAAACAACGCGCTATGAGAACCCCGATTTACTAAATTTTTCCACGATATAATACGGCTGCTTTTCGTGGTAACTTTTGTTATGCTGTCACGAAGTGCTGGTATGATTAAAACAAAAAGAGGTATTTGTTTTATATTCAGTGTTCTAGCACATAGGTAGCAGCCTTAATTAATAATTCATATGTATCTATTTCTTATTCTGCATTTCTTTCTAATTCTGAAACTCATTCTTGAACTAGTTAGTATCTCAAATAAATAGTTGTAGGTACTTACTTAATTGTATTTTCAAGTAACTTCAAGATCATAAGTTATCCTATAGATATACAATACCTATGTGTAAATGCACCAAATAAAGATTTTTCTATTCTATTCTACCTAACAATCATCAATAAATATCTGATAGATCATTAAAATGATTTATTACATCATTAACAAAACAAGCAACAACAACTTCTGTAACAACACTCTTGACAACAATAGAAACAAAAGAAAACTGGACAGCAACAACAGGAAACTAACATAAACTTTAATAAACGACAAGTGCTGCGCAAAACGTCCCTAAAAGTGCCCATGAAAGAGGGACGTATTGGAATAATATTTTTAATCAAATTAACACATATATCGCCTTTGCCCATATAGTCTGTATCCAAAGTAACAAAATCTCTATACATTTCAGCTGCGGCCCTCTTTGCTCTGAAGAATGCTCTTCTACACATAGAACCTCCGTAACATTCGCAACATTCACAAATGCATTGCTCTATTGGAGGATCGGGGCATTCGGGATTTGCACACTCTGGTTTTATCGGTGCTGTACAACAATCAGTCCAATCGAAACAACCACATCTCGCTTTCTTAATGACGTGTTCCATCGTATTAACTACCGCGCATGGAAAATCTTTGAGACAACTACATTTTGCCCTTTTACAAAGTTCTTTTAAATTCTTGCCTTTAGTATTTACCAGAATAATTGTTTCAGGAGAGGTGCAAAGAGGTTTAGTAAATCTTGATCGTGGACATATATTTGGACCCGGTGAGTTGCACTGAATATTTAGGTTGTTGTCACCTCCCCCAGAAACCGGTTTTATTACCCAACCTCGTTCATCTACGTAGTACAAATTGTATTTTTTCTCAGGGTTAGGATGCGTTTTCTTGCAGCTTTCTTTCTTGCAGCATCTGGAAGTTCGTATAACAGGTCTCTCATCTGATATATTGAAACATGGTCTTTGTAATACATTACAGGTACCGACTTTACTTTTTTGTTGGCACGTATTTGTTGTTTTATCATTTGAACATGATTGTAGTTCGAATGACACAACTTTTTTGGAATCTTTCAGTTTACATCCAATTCTATTATTTGCTTCATTGTCAAATGTCTCAACTGGGCATCTTTTATTTTTATTGCAGTCTATGATTGGTGGTGATAGCTCATTGGCATTACAGTTTTTAAGATTATTAATAAAATACTTGCCATTGCATTGTTTTTTCATTCTGTCCAATTCTACAACAGAATAATACACATCTTGTTTTGGAGATACGCAAATGTTATCCACCTTACAGCTTGGTTTAGGTGTAGAAAACATACATTTTATCAACCAGTAACTTAAAGCAACCAGGAAACACGGAGCACAACATAACGCAAAAGCACAAGTTAAAATATATTGGCAACAAACTTTACATCTCTTTCTATAACAATAATTAATCGGTTGACATCTTTGGTCACATTGTTGTCGTCTGTGCATATAATAATCTAACAAAGTATTGCTCGTGGTTATGCCTAAGTCTAGCGTGCTCTTCATGCGATTTTCACATGGCATCTGCAGTAGGAGCCCTGAATTTTCTAGTGAACCTGAATGACACGACATTCTTGTAATCATATTCCCTTCACGACAGAAGTCTTTCCAACATGGGTCATTAGGGTCAATCATGGAAATTTGGGTTTGTTTAGTTGAAGAGTAACACGATACAGACTTTCTCCCCAAGTTTCTTATGCATTCGCATAACGACGACCGTGATGTCGGTCTATTACATGTTTCTACATTTACGTCACATTTGTAAGAATTCGCAGCAGCTACATTTCCACAGCATTTGTTTTTTTTACATTTGCGTAGTTTAGGCAGTTTTTTAATTTTCCAACATCGTGAAATTACGGTAGTATTTATTGCCTTATTTTTATAACGCACATTACAAGGTTTAATATAACTATTGCATGGATTACTTGGGCGTTGACATACAATAGCCTCATCGTTAGAAGGCAAATCTGTACATACATCCTGGTACGTACAGCTTTTGCTGACACGATTATTTATTTCTGATACCATTGAGTGAGCGCATTTTGGTGTCAAATCGTCGCACTGATTGCCGACTGAATTGTAAGCAAAGTTGTTTTTTCTCCATTGGACACACGGGGGTTCTAAAACAGCACTGGTACTCGTTGCCGCGTTTTTTCTACATGGCTTCCAACAATCTAGAATAGATGTAGGTCTGTTATATTCATTGCGCTTAGTATTTTGTTCGCTGCATATTATTCTAGGATGATTCGGATAATATTTATGACATGAGGTCAAGTGGTGATGATGATATGGATTCACCAAATAACTTTTATTTTGCAAACTCAGTATGCTGCACGGTGAACGCAGCTCAATAAAATCACAAGTTTTCTTCTTTTTACGTCGTCTTTTGCATGGAATAAGTATGCAGTCAGTGTTAACTTTTTTGTGTTTCAACCTTTTCTTGCTGCTGCGACAAACATACGAGTAATTTTTCGAGCAAGAAGGCATCATTGGTAAATCACACGGTATAGTTGTACAGTTCTTGTGTTTCAAGTGTTCTGAAAAAAACATTATTCATCATTTATCGTTGCCTAAATATTAATAAATCGTCTACCTAAAGTAGATACAACAATACCTACCCAGCGGCAATCATCGCTGTACCAAACTAATTATATGGATCCTCCTCAGTAGTGAGGGACCGATGAAGAAATTCGCTTTTTGTTTTAATAACTGTTTTTCAAACTTTAAATAGTCTAAGGGCTGAATTAAAATAAAGATTAATAAACCTACTTGATTACTTGACACTATACCGCCTGGTATAGTTTCAAGAGAGCCAAGAAATATAAATTGGATAGTGAATCTTGGGACTGAGTTTATTGAACTAGTGGGACAGACAGTGGAGCTTTGTGTCCCCCATTTCGGGGACTCAGGTTCACTAACAAAGTTACCTTGTTTCCCCGAGGGACTGGAGGGAACCAATACAGGAGACAAGTCTACAAAGCGATTTCAACTATTCCAGCATTTCCCATGATTTTTGATATCCCGGTTGTGGGATCATTGGTGACTTATCCTTATTGATATACTTATTCAAAATGGATTTTAGATTTTAACTTACTTTTTCCCTTGTTATAGGGCCGTATGCATGGATCACATGTTTCATGATTAGGCTGTAAGCACGGGTTACACGTTTTCCGACTAGACTGTAAGCACGGGTCACACGTTTTCCGAGTAGGCAGTAAGCACGAGTCGCACGTTTTCCGACTAGGCGGTAAGCACGGGTCACACGTTTTCCGTCTAGGCGGTGAGCACGGGTCACACGTTTTCCGACTAGGCTGTAAGCACGGGTCACAGTTTACCCGACTAAGCGGTAAACATAGACCACACGTTTTCCGAATAGGCGGTGAGCACGGGTCACACGTTTTCCGACTAGGCCGTAAGCATTGGTCACAGTTTACCCGACTAAGCGGTAAGCACGGGTCACATGATTCTAGACTAAGCGGTAGACACGGGTCATACGTTTCCCGACTAGGTAATAAGCAGTGGTCACATGTTACCCGATTACAATCTACAGCGTCAAGTTCAAAAATATCTCCACATTTACTACAAATTCTTTTTATTTTCTTTGGACATTTCTTTCTTGTTTGAGCGGCAGAACCAATGCAAGGAAATGTTAAATAATTCGTTTTATCTCCATCATACTTCATGACGCGAAAACGATGCCAACTCATGTCTTTGCAGATTGCCTAAGTATTTAAATTTACTTTGAACTAAGTAATATATTATATAAATAATTTTACTGAATATATAAATAAAGAACTTAAAAATAAATAATTAAAATAATAATATTGTTGAAAGAACCATAGTATCAAAACCGACATTTAATTGACATTGGGCACCTATGTAGTAGCCAAATTTTTCCTCTGAAACTTACCTTCGTGGTTTTGGCATGGAAGTAATAAGATACTTAATAGGTAGTTACTTATAACCAATACCTTTCTTTATTTCGTCTTTGCTGATCATTGAGAAAGGAACGTTTAGGTGCGCGTTCACGGACACGGCTCGAGCCGGTTCGCACGCACGGCACGCAACTGATTTTAGTTTGCTTTTTATGACTTTACATAGCACTGTGTCCACTACCCGGCCCGCACCGCACGCATCGTACGCCGGCATTTTTAACAAAAAATCCGTTGCGTGCCGATGACGTCACAATCAGTAGAGATTGTAAAAAAATCTTAAATCTATGGCTGCAAATAATTCATTTTAAGTGGAAAAGTATTTCCATGGGTAAAATGGCTGCTTACTAATCTGGCGCAAACTACACTACAACTACTTCGGCTATGACTTAATTGTCCCGCAGTCTACTCTGGTGCATTTCAAAGTCACAGTGTGTCGTGGGTCGGATTTATATTCTAATATCAGTATCGATCATATAAATCGATATTTTTTAAAACTATAGACATCCCTAAAAATCCGTATATTGCTTGCGTTGCGGCCGACACTAGAATCCTGAGAACCATTAAAAATCTAATTCTATGATCTTCTGTCTATGCTACGAATGCCGACATGAATATATTATACCTACATGTGCATGAAATAGTATCGCCGAATAATTGTTAGGAATTTTTCTGTGTTTGATAAGAGTTGTTATGACTGGACTCCCAATGATATAGGATTTCCAATTCAGAGTAGGTGATTCTCAGAGCAAAACTTTAAGTATCAAAGACGCCGCTGTCATGATTCACAATAACTTGTGATATACTCAAAATATAAGGAATTAAGTCCACGCACTTAACCTAATAGGTAGTAAACATTTATTAACAGTCTGAACAACAGAGACAAAAGCAGCATTTGCATAAGTACAGACAAAGCAAACAAGGGGTCCAAAACAATATGCCTGAAAGGAGTAATAGCACGTAACGCAAGTTCCTCCAATGATGGCGACAGCTCAAATAATGGGGGTAAAACTGAGGCCAACGACTATAAAGCCAAGGTTGTGGAGGGTTTCTCATTGACATCAAGTAGCAATCCCCCGCAGCAGCGGCCCAGCGACTCCTGTGCGCGACTGGTGCATGTCTCGGTGGAAATCCACACGGAAGAACCCCAAATAATCTTTCTCTAAAAGTCCCATATCTTCTACTTGGTAAAGGCTTTCCACAAACACATGGCCCTCTAAGTAACCTCCCAAAAAGTGAACGTAGCTTAACATTTCGTTTCCTTCTATTTTTGGACGGTTTCAGCAGACCATGAAACAAACCACACATTTTTGAAGTCTTATGTTTCTCCTTACTTTTACTTTTTTTCTTCTTCTTTTTATGTTCCTTTTTTTTCTTTTTGCTTAATTTTTCTACTTTATCTTTTGCGTTGATAGCTAGAAGAAGTTGCTTCTTAGCCATTTTCAATTTGGATGCCGCTTCTAACTGTTTTTTAATTCTGAGATCTTCACATTGCTTGAGTTTATTGAACTTCTGATTGATTTGTCTCTCTTTCTTTAATAACTGTTGCTCCTTTATAACTAATGCACTTGGTTTTTGTTTATCTATTTTACAATGCAGTTTTCTACAATCCAGGTTTGGAGTTTCATACAAGTTGCATGCCTGCAGTTTCTTTAATTTTTGATTTAACTGCTTCTCTTTCTCACACAACAATCTTTCCTTTACAGCTAAGGCACATGCTAACCTTTGAATGTCTCTACAGCTTATATTTGGTGTTGCATCTTCATAGATAATATGGTGCGGCATCTCCCCATCATCATAGTAAACAAAAAGTGTAAGTATTTCAAACTTTGTTTATTACTCCCCCAAGCCGCCAGACTTTAACATCATTATATGCTGCACCACTTAGACATTATATTTTTTAACAACTTTTGGTATTTTACATTTTTTTTGTACTTTAATTTTTATTTACGTATAATGTTCTTTAACTATATCACATCTTGAATACATTAAATTTTGTTTGTTTGTATTAAGGTGTCACATTGAAATTTATGTCATTTCGGCACTATTTTCTTTTTTTATAAAATTCAAGCTAAGAGCAATAATAAAAGTTCACCGTACGATTTAAATATTTGCAACAGCAACTGCGTGAATAATTTCAAAATTGTATTTTTCTTCCTTTATTAAATACTAGCTGTTTATCGCAGCTCCGCCTGCGTCAAAAAGTAGCCTATATTTGACCCCGGGTCTTCAACTATATTCATACATATTTCATCAAAATCCGTCAGCGGTTTGGCCGTGAAAGCGTAACAGACAGACAGAAAGACAGACAGACTTTCGCATTTTTAATATTAGTATGGATACTGATTGATAATCCTTATATAGTTCTGTTCTAGAATCATACATTTTCGTCGGAATTGAAAGTTTTCCTTCCTGAACGGTAACTACAAAATAATTTGATTCAATAATCGCAATATCGTACGTGCTCTGAAGTAAAACAATACCACATGCAGTCTATTTATGCATCCGCACGTGTTAGTTAGGTCACCGGCACCGAGTCCCAGTCCTGCAGGGCGAGAATGCAAGGAACATTACACTATCAGATGACAACAAAAACTACTATCATATCGCTGTACAACGCATACATTGCACACCGTACACAATACGTATCAAACGGGTCTACAGTCCAATGAGAAATGGAAAGCAATAATAGAGATATAGCAAGTCGAATGTGAAATTGCCAGAGCGCAATCGCTGAATTCCGTGCGAATATCTCGGCGAAGGCAGCAGTGTGAAACTCCTTGTTTGAACAAAGAAACGAGGAGCGCAAAGGTCGGTTCGGAAATGTTCTATAGGTAACTGTTTTTAATGATGACTCACAAAAAATGGTGATGGTGCTTCCGAGTTCAGGCTGTCTGTATCTAGGAGATACATATATCATGGAGACTAATAATTTTAATGAGATTTTAATACCCATTACCAGATTTAGTGGCAGAACACTTCTCGGGAAGAATTTTATTTCGTTGGAAGCAAAGAAGAATACCCATGAATCACCTATATATGTAAAATAGTCTATACTCTTCCAAGAAGTTGAATAAAAATAAGAAATAAAAATTGTTATTTATATTTGAATGGAATTTGATAGAGCAGTAGCTCTAATCCGCCACAAAGGGTAGAGTTTCCTAGCCAAAAGTGAAAATACTTGTGCTGGATGGATGATAAAAACTCATTTGGTGATTGATATGTGATCAATGCAGCCACGTCAGTAATATTAGCTGAGACCTCTCCCGAATGTAAGTGAGGTAAGGTTGGGCTTGATTCCACCAAACGCCTCAAATAATCAATGAATGGTTTAAGTATTTAAGACAAAAAAAATAAAATATCGTGCGGATATGATTCATCGCATTAACATTATCACGATCTCCGTGCCGTATCCAACAGCGAATGATAGGTTTCCTGCATCCATGAGGTCAGCAGCTCTCCCGCGACGCTGCGCGGGCGCCGGCCGGTGGCAGTCGCACAGTCGCTCGACCGCTCGCCCCACGCACCGACCGCGCCAGTACCTCCAAGTACAGACAGCAAAAAAAGTGATAACCGGTGGACACTGATCGGCAGAACCGACCCGATCACTAAGTATTTATAGTATTGCGAGGCGCGACGACGGGTTTTCTAGTTTTACGCCGCGAAAGTTTTCGCAGTGTCTAGTGGCCCAAGTGGAATTTTGTGATTTGGAATCATTGGATATTAAGCAGACTGTAAGTAATTTACATGTTTTTGGTTTGTTCGTTTATTTATCAAGTTCTCAAATATACAATTTTAATGAGCTTCAAATTTAAACAATCTCAATCTCTCTACCGGTTATTCGTAAGTAAACATGAATCAAGTTTGTTCATTATTCTATGTACGTCTATGCCAGCAGTAGTACATAAATAGCTTACAAAAAAAAACGTTAAAGTAATCTGGGAAATTGCATTTAACTACATGCATAAATGTGCACAAAAGAAGGAAGAAAATTAAACTTTTCTGAATGAAAAATATTCTCTATCTACAAACTGAGCATTCCCTGTGCAAAAGTAAATGTTGATGCTACGCTGAAATAAACAATGGTTTATAGTTAAACAATATTATTGTCCGAGGAGCTGAGAAATGTTGAATTATTAGCACGAAACAATATGCGGCTTTATGAAACTGATGTTATCAGCCACTGTTTGACCACTATTATACTTAGATAAGAACTCAGTGCACATGATAAGGTACGGACAACAGATCAGCCTATCCATATCAAAGTACTTAATTTGGATTGTTATTGCGATGTAGAGACCTTTAGTTTTTTGTAAAAAAATAAAAAGTAAAATAGCTCAATAAAATATTCAACTCTAAATTTTGAAATCCACCTAAAATATTTCTATTGGAAATCGAAATACTAAACTTAATAAGTCGAATCAGCATATTCGCTGTCGCGTAACTTGTTTCGATACAAATACATATATCACACATAAGTACCTAGGTAGATAACGTAAATTTTGCGAAGTCAAAAGCGTAAAGTTGTTGTAAATGTGTACCAAACAAACTAGCATTTTTGTACAAAATAATACAGAATATAATAGAAATCATAGAAATTCTATCCTAATAAATATCTTATATGTAATATTACTAGTAATTCTGTGAACAGTAGACTTCGCGAACGCGGACTACCTCCAAATACGAGATTATTTCATAAAACGCTGCTATGAACTTCTCCCATTTATTTTGCTTTTTTTTGAGTTTTTTACAATACTTGTAGAAAACCCACAGATAAACCGACATACGATGAAAGTATATCAAGAGTGATTGAAATTCGTTGAATAATTTTTCCCTCATTTATTCCCCAATCGAAAAAATCTCTCGTAAAAAAATTCAAATAAATCAAGGGTCATGTGTGCCAATTGCCCTCATTTTTCCCCAACAAATCAAGAAATATATAGATATTTCTATATATATATAAAAGAAGGATAAATCACTGGCTGACATAGATAGATAGATAGTGACTGATCGATCAACGCACAGCTGAAACCAAAGGGTCTAGAAGCATGAAATTTTGCAACAAACGTTCCTTGAATACCGTTAGTGTGCACTAAGGGATTTTTGGAAATTCATCCCCTAAAAGGTTGAAATGAGGGTTGAAAGTTTGTATATGCATATAAATTTAAAAAATAAATTATATTCTTTTTCAGGTGTATGTAATGAAATGGCGCAGTACAGGCGTTGGTGTTTGCTCATCGTCGCCTCTCTAGGTAAGAACAAACAAACACATTTCGGTGGTTTCAATATTAATATACATATTGATAAGCTGGCTACAAAACACATTTAGATAACCTAAAAACTTCTTAGTATCTGTTCTTAAGGTATTTGGCCCAAGTAAATCCAATATTTTGTTACGATAAAGTTTAAAAGCTTTCACCATCAACCAAAAAGATCGCTTCTACCTAAGGTACAATTTTCTCTAGCACAATAATTAGATTTTTATTTTTTCTATATTATTCAATGTACAGGCCGCTGAAAGAATGCGTTTCTGACACCTATCAGTTAGTCGTCAATAGTGGCAAAGAAATCACTTATGAATAAATAAAAAAAATACTAGGTACATATAACTTTGTAACAGCGTAGCATAATAATAAATAATAATAAGCATAGATTAAAAACAATTGTTTTCTAATTTATTTTAAAGGAAATTTAGCACATGGCCATTACATTGATTGTCTGTTCACATAATAATTTTATTTTTAATAGTTAAATATTTGTGAGGATTAAAAGACAACATACATATAATTCAGGCTGTTGCCGTTACAAAGTCACATGGTGACTTCGACTACGACCTGTTAGGAACGCATTCTTTCAGCGGCCGAAGTTATAATACTTAGCCATGTTCTTTCTATATGTATATAGTGTAAAGTAAAACAATGATTATGTAAAGTGTAGAACCACTTATTACTACCAGGAAGTGACATATTTTCTTAAGCAATTAAAAATTAAAATAGACCAAAATGAACCCATAGAGCAAGCAACCTGGTCAAAATTGTGGTAACACTAGAAATATACTGACTACCTTTTCTTCCATCATCATTGAACTCTAAGATAATCTCAACCAGAAAGCCCATGAAGCCTCCTCCCTCAGATTTTCTGGACAGGATATAAATCATCTGAGACACATAATTAAGAGATCTCTAACGACATAATAATGACATAAATTTATATCTGCAGATTGTAATAATGTTCTAAGAAAACGTTTATTTGCGTGGGTGACTAACACTCCGAAATCACTTTAGGCCATTCATCAATATTATACACTCATATGGAAATTGTCTTATATAAATATTCCTTTTATGTGATCACGGAGCCTTCAAACAGAACTACTGTCTGTCGTAAGCGGTGTAGTATTATTTACATAATGATTCATAGCTCGGTGGCCGTGAATGAATGGAAGACAATAACACAGAATTACTCATTTACCTTACCATGACCTTTCTACTTAAAAGACTCGGGAATATCAGTTACTCTTAGCTAGCGTTATTTTATCAAGAAATTTCTACAGTCTCATCTCACATGACTAATTAAAACGGAAAATGGGACAAAAACCGAACGCAACCCAGAAAACACTATGATGAAAATGGCAAACATTTCTGTAAAATATATAAGAAATGGCGTTTCTACAAAGAAAAAATATTCGAAAAATGTTTGGTATTAGGTTCTATGGGTACTTGGTATAAAAATATTATCTCATAAAAAGATTCGATTCTCACGAAACGCATTGCGATTGCGACTGCATTTGATTGCCAATACCTGTTTGTTTATGCGGGCCAAGAACCTTTTATATTTTGAGAACTAACTTCGATTATCATTGCAAAATTTTTAATTCGTGATTAAATAAAAAAAAATATATTTTAATTTAAAAATATTTATTAAATGTTTAGGAAGGTAGTCTACTTATATAAAATTAACGAAACAAAAGATACTAATTAATACAATACAGGGATGATCTGAATGTTTAAAGTCAGATAAAAATAACTTGCTGGAACAAAAGGATGGATCATAACCATGAATTTACCATTATTTACAATTTACCGCCTAAATCAATAATCAAAAGCAACAACTACGAAAACGAAAATGATTGATGATTCAAGTTAGTGACTGAGATAGTAACCGGACTCAAGTAAACGGAAACGATTCGTAACCGTAACTACTTATTTTTGCTTAGCAGAAGAACATGCAAAATGTATTGACTCATACATGGTACACATATTCTCGATTTGATATTCTTGGATATATTTACATGTACCTAAGTACTAAATTTCTATTTATAAGAGGGAATTAAAGTCAGACAAATAAAAGTTATTGATATAACTTTCGTTATAGTCGTATTCTGTTAAAAAAAAAAAACAAAGTAAATAAAATTATTGAAAATGTACTCAAATTGAGATTTACACAAAATATTATATGATCTTATTTACTATTCCCGTCGTAAAAAGTTAAATAATTTTGTGACACGGAAATTCAGACAAATTTATAGATGTTATGTAGATACGTGTTTGTTTCAAAAATTTGAAATCTATAAGTTCATTCAAAATGTGTATGCACTGACTTTATTTACAAAAAACATACATTTAAACTTTTTTTTATTGTTTATTTAAAGTAAAACAACATTTAAACTTGTTAGGTACGATTACCATTGTAAAATATCAGCGGTGTTGAAACACTGAGCAACTCTACCTTTTTTTTCCAACTTCTAAATTTATTTATTTTTTGTATGATTTTAAATGAGTAGATATCGTATGCCTCGAGGCCGCGCCGTTTTTGTTAGAATGTTGTTAGATGATCAAACAAAAAGACAAGAAGTGAGCTGTTTCTGTGGAAATATTAATCACTACATTGTTGCTCGAAGGTTTCTTTCTTTTAGGGTCCACATAAATATATATCACAGTTAAAGTAAAAATAAATCACAGTTTAATCTCGTAGACAGACAATTTATTTTTATTTGTATAAAAAAGTAGAGACTATCAATAAATATCTACTACTGTGACGTCAAGTAAATATGTGAAGGGTCTCCAAGTCGCACGTCACACTTTGTTGACCTCTCCCTCCTAATTAGACCTATTAGTATTATAAATAGACATACATATTGTATGAATAAGACCCACTTATAAGTATAATGGGCTCTGAAGCGTTATATGAACAAGTTCGAATTATAATAAGAATAACACCTTGATTAATAGTTGTTTCATTGCATAACGACTCATAATCACACGATTTGGTTCGTTAGGAGCATTACATAGGGCGCACTGTAAGTTTCCGGAACTGGCCACTTACATAAACAATATTTAAAAATTTATTGCAACATTTGAAAATAGAACTCTTTGGCTGTAGAATGCAGTTTGTTTCATCTGACTGTCTTTTGTTTTTACCTTGTGGCGCCATTTAAAAAATTGTGTGTCTGCATCAACATGGATTTAACTCGGGAAAATTTTCGTAGTATGATTTTCTACGATTTTAAGTGTAATTTGACAGCTCAACAGAGCATCGCTCGGCTTGAAACAGCTTTTGGCAATGAAGCACCATGCAAGACAACTGTTTATAGCTGGTTTGCAGAATTCAAGCGTGGTCGTATCAATCTCAGTGACGAATCTCGCGATGGTCGGCCGTCCACCGCTGTGACCAACAAAAACATCAATGCTGTGCGCCGTATGATTGAAACAGGCAGGCATGTGACCTACCATGAAATTCGCGCATCCTTAGAAATAGACATGAGTCAAATACAATTAATCCTACACAAACATTTGGGTGTGAGAAAGCTGTGCTCGCGGTGGATCCCACACAACTTGACCGAGGCTCAAAAAACGGACCGCGTCACTTGGTGCAGTGCCATGCTTACCAGATTCAACGAAGGTGCGTCAAATTTGGTGTGGGACATAGTAACAGGTGACGAAACATGGATTAATTGCTACGATCCCAAAACAAAGCAGCAATCGAGCGTATGGGTCTTTCAAGATGAGCCGAAACCAACCAAAGTGGCGCGCGTGAAAAGTGCATCTAAGCGGATGATTGCTTCTTTTTTTAATAAAACTGGACACGTGGCTACTGTTGCTTTAGAGAATCGTCGTACAGTGAATAGTGACTGGTACACGACCATTTGTTTGCCGGAAGTTATTGACGAACTCCGTAAAAATAACCGTAAACGTCGTATCATCCTGCACCACGACAATGCTAGTTCTCACACGGCCAGACAGACAAACGACTTTTTGAAGGCGAAAAATGTAGAACTCATGAGTCATCCTGCATACAGTCCCGACCTGGCACCTTGTGACTTTTTTCTGTTCCCAAAAATTAAGAACCAATTACGCGGTCAACGATTTTCATCACCAGAAGAGGCTGTCGAGGAGTATGAAAAACACGTTTCAGAGGTCACCACAGAGGAGTGGCACAAAAGTTTTACAAACTGGTTTCATCGAATGAAAAAGTGCATAGACGCCAAGGGAGATTATTTTGAAAAACAATAAATTAATTTTGTACCTTTAATAGTATTTTTTCATATTCATTCCGGAAACTTATAGTGCGCCCCACGTATCTATGGCTTTTAACATATCCACGAAGGGAGTGGTCTAGTGGGTCTACCTCATATCAACAACACGACACGATCTGTATGGATGACATAGCATGTGTCGTTTGGTTATCCATTGAATTGGGACATTGGTCGTTAAGAGATAACAAGGCACTTAACCAATTTGAAGTAGGTCCCACTCACAGACCAAATAATCATTCGGTAACGTTTCTCACACTCAAAGAAACAGAACAGGTAAGACATACAGAGGTATGAATTCATAGAATTTTAGACATGTAAATGAAAAGAATTTACGTGTTTCGGTTTAGAAGATTATGTAGCCTCAGGTCATGCAGGCGTATTTGAAGTTTTGCTATAATTTTAGTTGCATATAAGGCTACTTGTAAGTAAGTCAGTATTTTCTGCAACCAGCCAGCAACGGCCAACTTTCCTTTTGCCTTGGGGATGTCAAATGTAGGATTTGGTCGGAACAATGTATGCAGTCTCAACACTAAATTGTACAAAAATATAAATAATATAAAACTAAATTTAGGATGGGTCATCGTGTTTCGAGTGAAGTAGAAATACCACCAGGAAAACTAATGATTTTAATAATGACTCAGAAGAATTAAATATTTCAAATCCCATCATGATAAGAAGCGACATAGCGGTTTTGGTCTAAAATACCTGCATTTTGAACAGACTTTCAAAAAGGAAAAGCTTCTACTTTCGTGTGTATAATATATTTTTTTGAGAAATGTCTAGTGAAAAATAATCCTAAGTATAACTCTAATAAGTTATTCACACAACAGCAACTAACGGTTTTACCTACATTACATTCATTACTCAAACTTTATATATATATATATCAAATGATCTACAAAGCACAATGATATAATGTGAAATGTTACTAACACTGTATTGTAATAATCCTATTCCGGGCGTTGCGTTGGAGGTCATTTATCTTCTTTTATACAGTTAAAATTAAAAACCATACTACAATTCAGATACATGTTAACCAAGTTAATAAACGCTACTGTTATGGTTGACTTTACAAATGACATTAAGCTTGTCTGCAATGGAAAACATCAGATAAACGTAACAAAGCGAGGTTAAACAATGAAAAAATTGCGCGGAAATGCCTGCGCTCGCCCTTCCGGCAGATGGCATGCGAAGCCTAGTATTAACAAGTGATTTCATCGCAAAAAGGATGAAACTGCTTACTGGTGTTGTTGTAATGAACCGAACAGGATTGATCATATATGCCTTTGCTAGCTTCTTCATCTTCAGTCTTGTGTCACCCAAAGGTTGAAATGGTTATATGGTTTTTCCATGTTTCTGTGTCTCTGCTCGCATCAAGCTTTTGTCCGTAATTTTATTGAGGCCTGCCCATCGCATTGGTGGTGTCTGACATTTCTTTGCTCGGTCCTTGGTCTTCATCTTGTATTTTTACGAGACCATCTGCCATCCTCTGTCCTGCTTTTGTGCTTTATTTGTTGCTTGCTTTGTTTTAGGGTATATATATATAAACACTACTAACTGAGTATCACTATTTGCTTATGTATGCCTTATACTGCTTTTCTTTTATGGAAAAACTAGCTTTTACCCGCGGCTTCGCTTGCGTGTAAACCTCCTTTGGGAACAATCAATCAGTCAATCAATCAAATATTTATTTGCATAAAATGTAGGTTTTACAATATAAATAGGTACCCAAATACATTTTACCTTTGTAAAAGGTGTGCAAAAATAATTAATAAAATAATACAACATAATGTTTTTCCAGCACCAAAAGTAGCCTATGTTACTCTTCATCCTTTCAACTAACTCTATGCCGAAAATCAAGTCGATTGGTTGCTTAGTGAGGGCGTAAAGAAAGGACAAACAAACACACTTTCGCATTTATAATATTAGTTAGGAGTTAGGATTACTAGGTATAAGACGACTTAGATTTAAAACACCTACTCCATCAATTGATAGATAGTATTTATTATGGCACCAAAGAGTTCATTAGAATTTGATGTTTCACGCACGCTTTCCAAATCTCTCTTGTGGAAAGAATCTAGTGAATGCAAAACAATGTGATCCATCATGAAATAAATCTCGAAACAGCCTGTGTTTCTCTATGGAAAATACCTTCCGAGCCTCCGAGGTAATGATCTTAACTATTATGTTGACTGCTGATATCACACATCACATTGCTTTGACAACCAATTATCGTTAATTACTTGAACTCTTGGTCTACCGAGAATTGTTGACACTTCCCCTTTTGTATCTTAATATACATACCTGAGTACACAATATGATCAAAATGATGTTTATCTTGCTCCTTTTTTGTAAGACGGGACTGGGCAGGTGGACAGGTGCAAGAAACTGGATTATTTTTAGCGTAGTCATGTTGATCGCGTCCCATGGGAACTACTTTATTCATTCTTTTAATGACTTCATCTACATCATTTTTATCTTATGGTTGCTGGTGGTTTTCTTTATGTAGGTAAGATAGCAGTGGTGTTTAGTATTAGAATTTATTTATATAGGTACTCCGACAGTCGCTATCTAAACCCTAAGTACCATGTATTACATCAGCTCAACACTTATCGAAGTATTTTCTAATAAACTTTTTAAAATTTCATAGCTTGTTATAATCTCGTTCCTTTGACTTGATGCAGCAATAATTTTTAATCCGCGAACGCAATTGAAGTATGAATGATTAATCTCCCTACTTTCACTAACATACGAGGTTAGCAGACTATCTCCACAAAAAGCAATGAGTACACCAATGAGTCATATTCATAAGTAATACAAATTAATTCTCGTCTGGGCTTACGTATGCGACAACTGGTTTTTAAACCGTTAAGCATATGTTAGCTCAAACTTTAGCCCGACCTACAAAAAGTGTGGGTTGGGTTGGAAATTGTTTGCATTTCGATAAGTTGGTGACTGCAGTTCATTCAGGCTGCCATGTAGGCTACATTGGTAAACGTGGTGGGTTCGGCCATAACGGTTTGTCATGTCGACTTTCCCGCGGTTCAAGTAAAGCACGACATCAGATTATTATATTTTATAATATACCTAATTTGCATAAATTCTTGAGATCGCTACCGAGTTACCTAATCATACCGCGTCGCATCTCGGTCGAGAATTAAAATAAATATATCGTCAGGTCAATGAACTCGATTTGCAGATAAGGTCAGAGCAAATTCTTATACCTACCTATGTGTTAGCGTCAGCAGCTATCGAGTGTAATAAAATGTTGACCAAAATAAATATTGGTTCCTTATTAATTTATTACGTAACTTGTTTGCGCAGCTCTATCTTTCTGTTGTGGATGGTTGGCTGGAAGAGAATACTCTATCAGTAAGTCCGCCAACTGTTTAAAAAAAAATGTTGTGAAACAATAAAGTTTAAAGAATAAAATAACTGAAAACAAAGTTCAAACAAAGAGTCGCGGAAATATAAAAAGTTTTTTGCAAATTCGATCGGTGTAGGTAACCCATCGACGAAACAACCGGGTGTAGCCTAACTTTATGGCAATCCGCGGTTAAACATAAGTTTATTTTCGGAATTGGTATACGTCCGAAACAAACCATACCTGCCTGATCAGCTGTATATTATATTGGTTTATTTTGAGATGTCAACCACGATTGGCGCCTCTTTTATTTCTTGAAACGTTTCCAAGCCAATGTCTTTCCAAATTGCGTTTTGCTGCGCATTTTAAAGTGTCTTTTCTTTCAAATAATCACGGTAGACTCACTAAATAATACCACCCCGACTCATAATTTTTACGATATTATCGCTAATTTACATCGAAACCTCATCAGAGGCCGAGAGGCGGCTTCGAAAAACTCTGACAATAGGATCTACAGACTCGATTGATCATGTACCCCACTCGATATGAATGAAAAGAAACATGATATACTCTTTTCACTCAGATCAAGTTTATCCACATCATACATTCAGCCGAGCCCTGCAGTAAATAGGTAATAATATCCTATATTTTATTGGTTCAAAGACTACTCGCGCACTCTTTAATAATTATATTAGTAGTATTTAAATTTGTTTTGTTTCAGGTATCCTATCATGCAAAGGCCAGAGTTCCATACAAGACAGGACGACTGTCGCTAGCACGCTACCGAGCCTGATGCGGGAGGTGGAAGACAACAGCCGGTACAAAACCCTGGAGGCCAATGCTACTCTGCTCAAACTGCTGGTTGATAACAAAGCCGGTGTTAGCAAGTAAGTTACATTTAACATTTAATGTCAAAAATGTGTCTTTTTATTACACAACTACTGTCTTTTCGTGTCAACTGAAGTTTACACGTGGTGGTTATTAGCTCAGCTTCAACCGTGTGGATTTCGGCTTGAAAAAGTAGTCGATTACCTTTCTCGCTCTTAGTGGGATAGAGACAACGCAACGTGAGAAACGGTTACAAACTCTTATTTCTTCTTCTCCTATACCATCGCACTTTCTTGTCCACACAAAAAAGACCCCACGGTCAGCCGGCAAAGTATTAGGTTGTTCCACTTAGTTCTTATTTATTTATTTACTTTATTCATGTACACAATAAGATGTAAAGGATTATACATAAGAGGAAAAGAAAGTTCTGTATCGGGTTATTTCCATTGTAACACCTTTCCTTCTCATATTCCCTGACACAATCCAACCATCTCTTTTTTGGTCTTTCTTCTACGCAGCCACGATGTGCATTTTTATTTTAAGTAAAATGCTTTAGATTATTTATTAGGTGATATTAAACAGGCACTAATACGAGTAACTTCCTCATCGATTTAACTGCTAATTGGACCTTGTCTAACCATGCATTTACCTACTTACTTAATGTGTCACGATAATGTTAGACACTTAGACAGGGTACCGTTCAGTCGTGATCGTGACTGTATGATCATGAACATATTGTTGCGTTAGGACTAATGTCGTCAAGATAATGTTAGACACTTAGACAGGGTACCGTTCAGTCGTGATCGTGACTGTATGATCATGAACATATTGTTGCGTTAGGACTAATGTCGTCAAGATAATGTTAGACACTTAGACAGGGTACCGTTCAGTCGTGATCGTGACTGTATGATCATGAACATATTGTTGCGTTAGGACTAATGTCGTCAAGATAATGTTAGACACTTAGACAGGGTACCGTTCAGTCGTGATCGTGACTGTATGATCATGAACATATTGTTGCGTTAGGACTAATGTCGTCAAGATATACGAAGTATTCCTAATATTAATTCATTTATATTACAAACTAATAAGATCTTTCTTATAATCAATACTTTTCTATGTGAAGTAGATAAAATATGGTTTATACAAGGAGCTAAAAGGTAATGATATCATCCATAAATAACGCAGCACAATAAATGAATTAACAAATGAACTTTATTACTATAATGTTGTTATTGGACTAGTTATTTATGGATAAAATTTAATTAGTATATTTAATGCACTGTCAGTCCTGTCCTCTGTGTCTGCGACGTAAGTAGTCATAGTCACGGTTTTAATAAACTTGCAAAGAAATAATGATTTTGAGATCATCAACATAAAAAGATTGGAATTAACTTTGCAGGGTCAACTTCAAAAACGAAAGGCTACAGTTTTTTAATGCTACTTTGTCTTTACAGGACCGAAGTATTCGATATGCTGCATTCCCGGGACGATGACCAGAGACATGTGGACCTTCCCGTGTTTCCAGAAGACGCTGAGGACTCTAGAATGGACGTGCCGACCTCACCCGACTCCCAGGTGGAAACATTGCAAGGTATGTATGATGTTCTTCTTACTCAAGACACCAAAATACAATACAAAACCCTTACATAAGAAAAATAACATAGTAACTACATGCCCGGAAGGATTGAGGAGCCACATCAGATTTTTAATTGAAACATATTGCATATAGTAGGTGATGAAATAATTATGTAGCCGTAATTTTGGAGTTTGCAGTAAAATATATAAAAAGTTATGGCTATTTAAAGGTGGCTCCTTCAGAAAAGAGATCAAGTTAAACATAAAAATAAATTGTATCGTTTTTTTTTCATTCATGTCACATGGTCAGCCTAACTAACTAGCGAACTCTTATGGGAAATCAAAATGTTGATTTTTTATATACCGGATGTATTTACAATGTTGGTTTATTTATCAACATGTAGAGGAAATTTCTACTAAATGTTGGTGTATTTAAAATTCAATTACGTCACGATGTCAGTTCAGTACGGTCAATTATTTATTTTGTACGCCAGGATGGAGCAGGCACAAAAAACCTTCGTATCTTTTTTATTTTGGCTAGTACAGATTCAGATTATTTTGTAGGTTCCTACAAAAAGTACTACTAAATGAAACAAAACATCTAAAACATCCATTGACCCTTAATATGTTTCCAGGGTGGCTCCTCAGTTCTGACGTCAGGTCTGAGACTGACCTTTAAATGGCCATAACTTTTTATATATTTTACTACAAATTCCAAAATTTCGGCTACATTATTATTTCATCACCTACTAAATAACGCAATACGTTTCAATTAAAAATCTGATGTGGCTCCTCAATCCTTACGGACATAGTAACTACCTAAGCAGTATCATATTTGACAGTACCCTATAGGTAGGTATATATGTCGTGACAGTACCCCTAAGCAATATTTACCCTTATGTAGTAGACAGATAATTAGGTTCTTATTACCAAAAATAAATTCTAAATCAATGGTTAGGTAAAACTATAGCATATGGAAGTTAACGTATTTTGGACGTCATGATCTTCTTTTTCAGAAGTTCTTGAAAATGATAAAAGTACTTCTTAACTATAATTTTACTGTGATGTATTATGATATAACTACAAATGCTTTGATGTGAACCCAAGCAGCCCACTCACGCTATCTTATTCGTGTTGGAACTATACTTAGTGAGTTCGGAATATCCTTGTAAGACTGCCATATGATAAGCATTGCTGAAAACCGTACGACTTGGACTTTCTTTACTGTCTCAGAGAAGTAGGTACCTATACCTACATACTTAATATGTATGCGTCAGATATGGTGTGGGTAAACCCTTAGCGTTATCATGGTAAGTGTCTAATCTTAGTGGCATGACTAATAATATACTACGTCTTCCTTTCCGTAATAGTCTAACAACAAATTAAAGCACATAAACAAAGAACGAGTTCAATGGAATGATTCATTCTTAAATGGTTATAGATGTAAAAGGAAAATTCATATTTCTTTAAATATAAAAAAAATGTTACACTCATTACACTGATGTTGTCAAGTATCAAATTACCAAATATAGCTATATAAATTTAAAGTTAGATAAAAATAAAACTTTCCAAGCGAAACCTCCAATGATGTAAAACTAACCCAATGAAAAACCTGAACTAGTCTCATGGCCATGAAGCGCATAGATTGACAAAAAGACAAACCTTAATGCAACTGTACTAGTAAGTATACTTGTCCACGAATTCATCCAGTCGTGGTGTGATGTGCTAAAGCGTAATTAATTAGTACTAATTATAGCCTTACCAAAGGAATTGAATTTAAGGCGAACAAACTTATAAGCTTTCATATTAGTAGTAATTCAGAAGACTTTCTAAACTCAATGAGTAGTACAGATTAATTTCATATTCCAGCTCAAACTGCAACGGTCCGCAAAGACTCGATGCGCGCGCGATTCTCCAAAAACAGAGGGGAGCCCGTGGGAGCCGCGGCCGGCATCATGGTGGTCATTACCTGCACTATCGTCTGTCTCGGATACATCGCTGTCGTGGTCTGGAGAAGAATATACTTGTAAGTATTGTTTTTTTAACCAAAGGTCTCCCCATCCCCTCCACGTCGTGTCTCTATCCAAAGTCAACTCCAACCACCGACTTTGGAAATTCTACAGGTTACCACTTCAACGCTTTCTGGGTCTGCCCCTGTTTTCGGCGTCTACCTTCAGGTATACAAGTAGTGGTTGAGTTGGTATAAATAAATAATTAAAAAATAAATAATTTTACTTGGGCAATTGATTTCACAATCCAAGGAGAAGGGAGTTGGGCTAAGGTACTACTTAATCTGTGAATTAACCAGGAACATGCTAAGACTATGGTTACATTTTTTTGAACTCTTAAGTACGAGTCTTTACATATTTTTTAACTCTAAAACAAATGCCAAAACAAATATGAAGTCTCAGAAAATGCTTGTTATTTTGACAAAAAATTGACATTTCCCCGGTCTAACATGCAAGTATTTTATTTCAACCATAAAATTCTGAAATAAACAGCTTTCCAATTCTAAAGTTACGTCTCGCATAGCTTTTTAATGTACTTATCCTCTTATTTGCCTCTCCAAGACTTTAATACCAACTACCATACCAGTCCATAAATAAATCGAGAATATGAAACGTGAGCCATAACAATTCCCAACCATGAAATACAACTAAAAGCTACCTTCCGAATAGAAAGTCTTAAAATACACATGCGCGTTGTATTATGATTCGCCAGGGCTATAAAACCGTGGGCGGGAACTCAACGGGCGTCAAACTAAACTGTTTGTGTGGCTTCCTCCGTCGTCGTGGACCCGGTAAGCCTTTGTTGAGGTAACTTAACACGCGCCGGCCATGCGTGGGACTGCAAAGCCGAGTGGCTTGCACGAAAACCAGTAAGCGTGTGGGGCTAAACTTTTAAAACTCATTTTGTAACGTGTGTGTGTCATAATAATATCAATTGTTTCTCTTTGCTCAAAACTTGTATAAGATAAAATACCTTGTATTAGGAACGGATGACTATGATCGGTAGGGCTTCATTCAAGAAGTTCCCGTTTCTTAACTATATCTATCTAATTGTGAAATTAAGTATAGTGACGAACGTGGATGAAGGGAAATCTTACTTAGAAAGAAGTCGAGTATCTTTTTAACTTTGGCCTTAAGAGTGGAGTTTCATACAAATCATGCAGATTTCATGAAATTCAGCTCAACCCAAAAAAAGGTGTTGTCTGTTACTAATGGACAAGTATTATGTGCGACAATTTTTTTAAAAATAATCAGGTAAACAATGATTCACGCTTAAATTTAATGTGGAAGTAGAACTTGACCAGTGACCAGCCTCTGCTTCCTATTGATGGGTTACAACAACTCGTCCGAATCTTATTAGTTTTCGCCATATTAATTAGTTTGAACAGCCAAGTTTTCCCAGTTGGGTCTCAATCATACATACTACCTAATCCATACTTCCATACTAATCCATATCCATACTTCTATACTAATATTATAAATGCGAAAGTCTGTCTGTCTGTCAGTTACGCTTTCACGGCCAAACCGCTAAACGGATTTTGATGAAATTTGGTATGAATATAGTTAAAGATCCGGCGTCAAACAACGGCTACTTTTTGAAGCAGGCGGAGCTGCGGGAAAAAGCTAGTATAATATATAGGGTGGTCTGTGCCCCCAAGCGATGTGCCTTAGGAGCTCGAAGTCCACCTCAAAGGGTTAAACATAATGTTCCGTCGTCACAGGAAGAAAACTAGTAGATACCAACGCGAATAAGCTGGTTTTCTCTCCGTTAACCTGTATTCAAAAATGTGGGTATCCTTGAGCCTAGTATGCCAGACTGTAATTAGTACTCGTAATTAGAACACGTTCAGTAAATACATGAAGATTAAAAAAATAAATATTTAACAACTGGCAAGGACTGCACAAAAATTATAGACAGTTTCTCCTCGCTATAAAAGAACTTGGTATAATAAATATAAATTATCAAGGCTTTGGTTCTAAATCTTAAATACCTACATTGGATGTATTGTAGACAACTGGGCCCTAAGGAGAAAATTTCGAATATCATTGGATGAAAATTGTTAATCTTTATTCCTCAGAAATAAAAAACTGGTTAAACGATTGGACAATAATACTAGAGTGTATTTTCTTTTTATTTTCAGAAAACGAAACGGTCTGAAACACGAGCTATTAAGAAACGAAGAGAACATTGCCGAGACTAGAATAGAAGTGAGTAATGTATGTTCATCATTTCTTTTTACTTCATTTATTTGAATTAAATTTAAAAAGTCGGAAATGTCAGCACTGAAGCGAATATATAAATAGCTCGAAAAGCCTGTCCTGTCCTTGGAATACTGAAAACCTTGACTTACTAGATTAGTCTGAAACTCATTCCATAACAACATTACTTCATTCATATAGAGTGGGTTACATGGTCAATCAACCCTGTACATTCTTTTTCAGAAGCGCCTTTCAATCTCTTACGTGGTTCCTTTAACGACCGCCTGATGGCACCCGAGACGGAATCGTCATTATTATCAGACAATCAGGCGATTCAAGCATGCAATGTCCTAATCAAACTGGAAACAACTAAACAAAGTATACTGTATGCAGCTGCCCAAGGGAATCGAACCCACGACCTACGGTCTACTGGACCACGGACGCAGTAAATACCTAAAATAAAAATTTAGATTTACGTATTTAATACACAAAAAGTTTGATTTATTGTATCACTTTCTATTTCAGTTGTGAAGACAGTAGACCATATGAGGAGATGCCTTACTACGATATCTTCTTAGAGTGACCAATATCCGTGGTATATTCACGCGAAATGCGAAAATAACAACATTAAGACTGAGCTAGTTCTAGATTCATAATCTTTTGCCACAATCTTGCAATCCTTATATTTTATGCAATTTTATCAATTTATATCAGTAATAAATTAAGTGAATTAAGCCAAGCGACAATTGGCTGTCGCAGGGTCAGTTCAGTCCAAGAGGAGGCTGCCAGCGCATCCTCAAGAACGCGCCCGCATTTTTTGTCTTGTTCGCTTGAACATGCTTATGTATGTACTCTATATATACAAAGTAATATTTCCAGAGTTGATTTTAGAGTGCCTTCAAAAAATCCTCTCCGCTGCGCTCCTCTTGGTCTGAACTGACCCTAACGTTCTGTTTTTCTATAATTTCCTGCAGTAGGGTTAACTCTATCTTTGAGACCGTAGGAGGTCCGTAAAATGACAAAAGTAGCAAATGGAACACATCGTGTTCAGAACATGATGTATGAAAACCAATTTCGATCGGTAGTTGTGTGGTTTGGCTATTTTCCGTCGTAACAATAAAAGCATGTGCCTGTGTGGTACTAGGCAAAGTGCCCACAATAATAGGACAGATACATAGTCTGTTTCGCGAAAGCATTCCTCCGAGCGTGGCGCTAGTTCTTTGTTGAGCGGATTTTTTCCTTGTAAAACATGTAGTACCATTAACTGCCGCTGGAATTATTTCGTGAGACGGGCTGTCTGGATAAATCCTAATCAGCCTAAACTGTTCTCAATTCGTAACGCTTGCGGAATAAAAACTATTTCAGTTAAAGGACCGTTAACACTGACGCGAATCACGCTCGCCTGGCTGTACGCTCACAGAAATAAGAATATATAGAAAAGCCATTAGCAGGCCAGTTCATTTATTCATACGCTACGGCACTTCTTTCGATTCTTATTTATATGGGCGGTCACAAGTCGCGCGGGATCCGCGTCATTTTGAACGGTCCTTAAATCGACCGTAAGTATGTATAAAAGATACATATATGTACAGCAACTAATTACCTACATCTGAATCTTAAAAAAACTTCTCCGATATTTATAATTAAGATATTATGAGAATAGTCACAGAGCAAGGTTGTAATCAAATAATCTTTTTCTCAATTGCATATTTGTTATGTAAAACAGGAAATAATTTTAAGTTGTGCCATATTATTAGAGGATAATCTACATCACATTTGATTGAAATAATATGCAACTGTATTTCCACTTCTAGTTACATTTTTATGTAGATCTTCATAATTTTTTAAATTTTTGAACAAATCTTTGTTTTGTACAATCAAATAATTTTATGTTCAGGTTAGGTCTTTCGTACATTATATGAAATCTATTTTTATAGTCACTTTTTTATCATGTAGCTATAAGCATGAATTTTATGATTGGCATGTGTATGAATTGCAATGTTATTTATTTATTTTTTTAAAGTCGAAACATGTCTGTGATGTGAATAACATAAGAAAGTCAACATTTATTTAATAAATTTCTAATATCAAAGTCTTGTTTTTTTAACTCTCAAGTTTTAGATTTCAGTAGGGCGACAGATTAATTGTTGTTCCAACATTTCCAATTTAAAATTGAATTAAAATTTATATTTGAGTTTAATAAGGTTTTGATAATCTTAATTCATATAAATAATAACAAGCATTAATTGAACTTGTTATTGATGATAAAATATATAATTCTAAATTTATTATTTATAAAAGATATCTACCAATTTGCATCCATTGCTATACTACAACTGAGTACACTACTTATATAAAAACTATAAGTGATATAATTATATTATAAATATACATTATTATAAACGTACGTAACAGATGCGATAAAACAAAATTTAATTGTTTAATTTTACACACTACTATACTAAGTAAATAAAATTCAATACATTGTAACATTCAATATTTTATTTCCATGATTTGTTCAATTTAAGTTGCAAACAAAAATCAAGTGTAAAATTCCAACAATAAAAAAAATTGCAATCACATTTTAACTTATAGTACGTATAAAAGTGTGTATTGATTCTGTTACTTCTAATTATAATGATGATCACAATTTATCACCTGTAATGTATGAGCTTGTATGTAGATAGGCACATCTACTTCTTTTCCTTGTGCTTGACGACTACTGGGCCAGTGTTATCCCCTGTGGCTTTGTTGTGTGGGCCGTGAGCGCCGTCACAGTAAGGCCACTGAAAAAAAGTCATAAATTAAGTTTATAGTTAGTAACATACATTTTACATGACTAACATAAGTAAGCGGTATCTTTTCAAAAAACTATGTAGTAAACTGAAATTTACCAATTTTTTTGAGTACTGTAGATTTGTGCCCTATAGATTGGCATATTTAAAAAAATATTGGGCCATAAGCTACATGATTAATCCAAACTTTTAAAAATGATAATAAAGGCTGATTTTAATGGATTCAGTTCTGACAATCCAGTAGAATTTTTTTCTATGTAGACTGGTTCATGGACACAAAATTATTTGTGTGTGTGTGGGTAAATTTTGTGTGAATAAAAGCTACTGGATTGCCAGCACTGGATCCATCTAAATCAGCCTTTACATTATTTTTTCCAGGCAACATACAGAGGTAGGGACTTTTGGCGGGAAGCTGTATCCATGTCCAAAATTTGTGTTATTTTGAGTGTTTGTGCATAATAATGGTAGATTATTATTCGCAATGTGTTCAAGAATAAGCGTGAGTGTTGGGAAGTGATACAGTGTTCGATTTATGTGATTTCCTCGCTTGTTGTCAAAGTGCAGTTTTTCTACCACTTCACTTAGCCTGACTCTTCTGACTCGACTTGATTATGACTTGACTTGACTCAACTACTGACTTGACTTTATACTTGTTTAATTATACAACTTTTTAAAAAATATTTTACTTGTTACTGGCTAAATACGAAAGTAAGATCCAAAATGAAAAACAACAATACAGAGGTAGATGAACTGAAACTGCACTAAAAAGTATGTAATGTATGTCAATACATGAAATACACAGTTTATTACAACTGTACGCGTATGCTGACCTAGATAGCGCTATCTTTGGGCTTAAAATGATTTTATCTATTTCAAGTCATGCCTTGATAACTTGTATGAAGTAAAAATATTATATAGTAAGTAAAATCATTTGTATAAAAAATAAATAAATAGAAATGGATAAATTCTGTTTACAGGAAAACTCTATTGCAATTTCTGTCTTTGTGTGTGTAGCATATAAAAAAGGTGTTAGATCTGAATAAGCAACAGACCAATAAACCCAAGGGTTCCCCAGGAAAAATAAATCCCATTTATCAGGATGAAACTACCTATGTCCTTCTCAGTCCCTTCTCCTCACTGTATGTGTGTGCATGAAGATGTAGGTGACAAACAATATTTCAATTTTATAATATTAGATACGATTAGCCATCCTTTTAGATATTCCAAATTTTTACTTACATTCTTGCTCTTCCAACAACGACATAAGGACACTTTTTCAGTGATATCCTCGATATCGATGAAGTCAACCACTTTGTTGATATCCTTTCTGATGTCTGGATTTATTTGACCATTGCCAATCTCACGAGCTTTCTTTAATGTCTGATAAGAGTAGTAGGAAATGCCTCCAACAACTACGGTTGGTGGAATGAGTGCAAGCCAATCACGAACTGAAAAGTTATAACTGTTTTTAGATCTATAAATCAGTTTAAATCACTATTGATTTTGTACGAATGTAAGTTAAAATTCTTTGTAACACAGAAAATATAAGATGAAATTTAGTTAAATAGCTTTTAGTTAAATGAAAAATAGGGAACTTTATTTTTATTTCATATTTTCCTTATGTATTTAGCAAAGTTACAGAATATTAGGTGGCATTTTCCTTCTAACCATTTTCCCACAAAGTACAATAATAATTTATGAAAGTATGAAGTTGAATGGTAACTGCTCATTCAAGGTTATAATCTTTTAGTACTGCAGAACTATGCACTTTCCATTTAATGTAATAACTACAGTGTTTAACTCTGTTATGACACATACTACTAAAATGAAACCAGAAACTTTACATCCATGGTTTTAACCATTTCAAAAATACAAATGGCACCACATGGGCCTACTTACCTCCCAGACGGAACCAGCCCCCGATTGAATCAGGAATAGGCAAGCCTGCCAAGTAATTTGGAATGGTAACTTTGACTAAATTAGATACGATGTACATGGTTATATTGTAATTTAATATTACTACAAAATGTTTCTGCGCTGTAACTGACTGAATAGCTAGCCGAGTTATTCAGTGACAGACTATCTCATGCATGAAATGGTGTGATTTTTATTACAATCACACCCAAAAAACAAACCATGAATTGAATGAACGAATTCACTGAAGAATTGACTTGACAAGCAAGACAGCTGACAGAGAAGACAGTCGAGTCAAATCGACAGAGGACTAGTGTTGTATTGCTTGTCCATAGCCAAACATCGATCACATTGATGATCCCTGTCAAAGCACAATACCATCGAAATAATCCAATAATTCAGTTACAAAACTAACGATAGTATAGTATTTGCAGTTCTAGTCACAGAAATGATTTATAGTAGAAGCACCACGTGGGCGTGTCCAGTGTTTTCGTCGTCTAAGCGTGTTTTTCCTAGTTGCGTCCTCAGCTTATGCTTCGGAGCCTAGGGTATACTGTAAGTCATGGTCCTAGATTTGGTGGCATTGGTTATTGCAATGGAGTGAAAATGCCGTCTGACCTCCGTGACCCTTTTTTACAAGGAAACTAAACCAACAGGAACGTGACTCAAGGTGTGTTTGTCCAACATTGTCAGATTTTTCCGTGACTGCTTAAAGGCGTTTAACACAGCCTAATGATTACCATATATCGATAAAAACCGAAACCAACGGCTTAATGTGCTTTTAGAAGCGCGAAGGAGCTCCAATGCAATGTGAGTGGGTCGCGTGCGTCTCGCCACCGCGCCGCGGTCGTCACTTAACATTCGCATTCGCTACGGATACGGGTGACGCGACCGTCTGTCGAGCTCCTTACGGAATGTGGGCGTTTCCTGTATATCAAAGATAAGCCTTGCCACATCAAATTAAGACTCGAAAGGCTTAACTGACTGACACATGGCAATTCTATCTTATTTTGTATTAGTTTTGCTTATAAAATGTTATTTATAATAACTGGATGCGCGTGTAGAATAGCCCACCCTAGGCGAGCATAGCTCCTAGTTACCCCGTGTGGGCGGACGGACCAATTTCCGAAATAAATCCTGCTGGCGTTTTAAACTACACTGTTCAGTCTACAACAAAAGACAAACTCACCTGCCTTCCAGAGAACAGCTTACTCCGAGACCGGCGAGGAAATGTCTTCGCTGCGAGGGTGCAGGTGACAACAGGAGTCCACACTTAACTGTTTCCTAGTAGCGGCCGCTAAATCACTATTTCACACAAGCAATTAAGTTTAGTTGTTGGGAATACGGAGCAGCAGCGAAAGAAACAGCTTATGGGTAAAAAAGATTCAGAAGGAATGAATGGAGCTGACGGGAAACTTCAGCCAGCCCCAGATTCGCTGTCTCCTTCCAACAAGCCAAGAAGCCTAAAGTGTAAAAGGAACAGCGAGACGGCCATCACTCTTTAATTCGGAAATCAAACAAAGTTTTTATTGGCATCCAAACAGATGGCCAGTACATTGATAGAAGTGGTACTTATTACAGGTGTAGCGAGTCTATCCGCTCAACCAGTATCGATAATATTTACTTTCTAAATTATCGATAGTGAAACTGTCGATGGGTCTCAACACTAAAGATGAGCGAACGAGCACGTCTATATCTCAGAACAACAATCCTAGGATTGTTGTTCTGAGGTCTATATTGAGCACTTCATGTCACATGACAGTGACAATGACATTTGTTTTATTTTTTAATTTTACCGGCCGTCAGGTTCTTAAATACACACATGGAACTAAAGGTAAAGATGGAAGCCGAGCTGGCACACAACAGGCTGGTTCAAGAAAATTTTACATGGAGTAACCCACTGACATTTAAGACGTAAACAGACGGAAGGTATGCTATACTTACACCCGTATTCTTAAACCTTCACTCAAACTCGACTCAACCTTACTCCACCTCATTGGTATGATTAGTTGTCACACGCTTTCTTGACTTGAGATGATTTCTCATTGGAGGTGAGTGTTGAACTGTCAAATATAAGGTTGGTCGAAAGGTACCTTGAGGCATCCTTGAAATGAAATAAAGTAGATAAAAAAAGGGTTTTTGCCACTTTTGGCCTAGGTATTTACCTATTTCATTTTATTAATTACTCTATTCTTTTGTAATTTTCAATTTTTGTGTTTAAAATTGTTATTATAACATTGGAGTTTGCTCAAGCAACCAACTAAGAATGTCGTTTTCAAGGAAAGTTTGAGGACTTCCTTAAGGCGCCCTCGAATGCGTTTGAGTGAAGGACGTTTTAAAGGTTATGTTTAAGAATACGGGGGTTAGCATAACAAAAACACACACACATGCAAAACTATGCAGCCCAGCTGTATCTAGTCTAGGGTAAGATGTTTATGATAATGCTCCCCATGATTTCAAGAAATGTATAAATGTTGTGTGGAGTGCATGATCTGAGATCATTTATACAGTATTCTACTCTATTATTTTTAGTACTCACCGATCCAACAACGTAGCTTACAAAATGGCGTCACGGTCAAAAATTGCCACGCTTTGTATAATATCTATATGTGAGTAAATGTTGCTACAGGTGTAAAAAAAAAATATGGCCATATAGATCCAAATACGTGAGAAAAGGATAACAACAATTACTTGCTACATAAGTATAACTATTATCTTATGTTCCGTATGTTTACGTCTTATATGTCTGTGGAGTAAACCCTGTTTGCCCCAAAGTATTACCATCACTTAAAAAAAAATTCCTAGTCAGAAATATAGTAAAATAAAAATGTCAGTTTGCTTAATATTTATTATTGGGCTTTATATTTCTTTATCAAAAACAAGTATAATTATTTTACATTTTTTAATAAAAATGTACTTCAAAATAAAGGTTATATTGCTACCTAATTGTTTATAATTTTTTCCAACTTTTGGGGTTGTTATCAAGTGCTGTGATGGAAACCCAGATTCAAACCCTAACACATGACGAGTTAGAAAGAGAGAGGTGGGTAACGAAATGCATTCAGTTAAATTTTTTTACATCAGTCTTTATCTATATATCCATGAATACACATTAGTATATGCGATTAGAAGAAATTGCATGTGGGCGTTACCTGTGTGCTACAGTTCAGCCTCAAGTCTTAACTTGGTTCAGTTGTTCCCACCCCACAGAAACATTATTGGTAGTTTCCTCTTTGCCCTTGTTGCTTAGGTGTTATGATAAAGTGCGAGTTCAGTAGGATTACTTCCCAAAAATATCTTTGAATTAACTCTATATACATATACTTACTGGGTAACCTATCACAAACTCTATTTTTTTTCTTCGAATTTCAGTTGTTCAAAAACGGCACGACGAAGTTTTAAATGCCAAATGGCTTCTTTACCATATTTCCTGCTTCTATAAATTCTATAAATATATTTTTCGTCTTTTGTGTGTTCTATAAAAACTGTCGAACGAAAATCAAAACATGTAATTTTTATTTGATACATTTTTTGGTAACAATAATTTTATTTTCTAGAATTATTAACGATAGAAGTAACTTTTTCCAAATTATTATTTACACAGATTTTCAATAACTTTAATTTTAATAACAATAATTTTATTTATTTATTTAAACTTTATTGTACATAATACAATTGTATAGCACAATAGGCGAACTTAATGCTAAAAGCATTATCTAACAGTCAACCTTTGGATTAAACAGATATCGTCATGTTGGTATTAAAAATATATAGCTATAAATACAAAAAGTTGTAATGATAATAAACTTACTTATGGTACTTACATATATACGATGAAATAATAATCAAAATACTTAATAAATTTTAAGAGTTATATCTACGAAATAATAGCAGCAAGTCAAAAGTTACTCATGTTTAACTGCCTAAATTTGCTCCCGTAACCGCGAGAGTAGGAGATCGTAGACAAGCCTTTTAAAGTTGGCACGGCTGGATACTGTGCTAATGGACTCAGGAAGATTATTCCAGAGTCTAACAGCCGTCACAGCGAAGGAATTCGAGAAAAACCCGGTATGGTGAGAAGGAGTAGCGAGGGTCATGTTGTTGGAGGAACGCAGGATTCTTTCATGAGTGGAACTCAATAGTATAAAATCAGTTTTGTACATGTAAAATTAATATATTATAACAATATTCAAATAAATTAAAATAATACATTTATAAAAAATACAAGTTGGTATGTAAAATGAATGATAGCTTTTTATTAAATTAATTTTGAAATTTCTTTCAAGTATTTTATTTCACTTAGATTTTGTTTAATTTCTATTAGTTTTTTTAGTTTTTCATCTATAATGATATACTTTTTTAAAAATTATAAACAATTACGTAGCAATAAAATCTTAATTTTAAATTACCATACATTTAGAATTTTTTTGACTACGTCAATTGATTGGCTGATTAATAAACGAAAGGAGACCAATTTGAAAACTGTTTGTGTGTCATACATGTGTGCCCTGTCAAATAGTGCTGAGCCAAACAATGTCGACATCACTATGTTCAATTTTCATAACGTGAGAATATTTCCAAATTAAGTATGCAGTATTTTTTGGGATAAATTGAATAAAATTACATAATAAACATGTTACTTTAGTATTTTTATTTTTAACTAGCAGCCCGTCCCGACTTCTTCCGGGTTATACAAATTATGTAGCAGTAGGTTGAAGCTAACCTCTTCATAGATCTCCCTAAGACCGAGTCAAGTAGTCCTATTAACCGATGAATATCATATGTATTCATCTCATGATGTGGTAGTGAATCCCGCCACCGAAAATATTTATTTCCAAGGAAGATCGAAACATAAAATAATCTATCTTTTTGGCTCTATGGGCCTCTGCCACTTCTGTGGGCATATCAAAATTTAAACTCAAACTATCGAAACGGTTAAATGTTTGATAGGTACATCTACCGATGTGCCCCATAAAGCAGTCAAGATCGATTTTATATGTTCAAGTTTACTTTCAGGGGTATCAAATGTGATATTTTTTTTAAATTCCAAGTCTCCAGCGATACCTGGGACGACCGACTGGACGCTTTCCACTTGGTCGTCCCTCTGTGTACCCTCTCTTAACATCTGTCTCCCAGCTGAGAGTATCAGAACATCCCTGAAATGTGTGTAGAATAAAAATCGCTATCGAACAAAACACCTTCGGATATCGAACGAAAATCATTTGATATCGTACAAAAATTATTTGATTCGCTGATTTTGCGGGAATCACACTTTTAAAAACACTACTCCTGAGTGATTCTATTCCTATTATTTTGGCCTCTTTTACGACTGGCCGCCTGTCTAGCGTCAATCTTTATTTAGGCGCATCAAATTAGCTTAACCCGGACATAATTCTATAACTGTAATTTTCTTTTTCTATAGCATTAAGCATTATTATTTATTATGTAATTAAGAAAAATTAAACATTTTTAAAATGCGCGTCAATGCAAAAAAAATAAAAAACTTAATTCCAAGTAAGTTTAATTTCATATCTACAGCATAATAAATAACTCTGTCGAAATACTTATCTTATGTTATATATCTTGCATTCTATTTATATAAATCAAAATTAAACTAATTAATCATACGGTACTACCATTAATCAAGAGGGTTCACAAAATTTCTGATTTTTTGGTTTATCTAACTAGACATTATAGATAACTGCAGTTTTACAACTTATTCAGAACAATGTTTTATTTTTCTAAACAAATAAAAAAAAAAAATAGATTCACTTTGCAGATTTTTGCGAGAAAATTTCGTAATTTTTTTAGAAATCGAAATATGTAACTATTTCAAAAATGTTTAATTTAAGCTTTGAAAATAATACTATTACCATGGAAATCAAATTAAACAATAATTGTTTACAGAGATTCATTTGTACATATTTTTTTTCAGTTACATTTTAATATAGACGTTATTCCTTGGGCCATAAAGCCGTAATTGGTTTGTTTGCATGCATATACTGTCGAGATGCGACGCGACTGGCTAGACGCACAACTCGCCCGCCACTTAGTTACGCGGGCAGATTCTATACCTACTAAAAGTATAACTAGTTACGTTTATAAATATAAGCAAAGCATATTACATAGATAAAAATCCATCGCAACGCTCATAGATGATATGTCCGTATTTATTATAGTATGTTTGCTATATCACTGTGTAAAATATTTTTATTTCTTATACTACACAGTCCTTATTGAACCCATATTACGCTCTCTGCATTATCCCAAGGTATCAGATACTGCTTTTAGCATTAGCTTTTATAATTTGTAAATCTATACTATCTATACTAATATTATAAAGCTGAAGAGTTTGTTTGTTTGTTTGTTTGAACGTGCTAATCCCAGGAACTACCTACTGAATCGATTAAATAAAATCTTTCACCAATGGATAGCTAAGATGCCCCCGAGTGCTATAGTCTATGTATGTACCACAGATCACGAACGAAGCCGAGGCGGACCGATAGTAAAAGAATATTTATTTATATGTAAGTAACAATAATAGGCATGACGAATGGGTCAAAAAAATGAAATTCTGTTTAGTCCGTCAATCATATAATGCAAAAATATTACATACATATTTTTTATTGTCTTTGATAAACCAATAAAGACCAAGTTAAAACGTGTTAAAGTTTGAGAGTGGGGATAAAAACGTCACGAGTATGCATAAAACGCAGCTAGACGTGACGTCATGCGTCTTTTCAACTCATTATATCTCTGTCAAATGACAGAGATATAATGAGTTGTAAATAATATAATTTTTCATATACTCTAAAAATTTAGAGTATATGAAAAAACAAAAAATACGTATCCAATATTTTTAAATAATCTATCTGATGGACAAAGAATCAAAAATCATTCGTCACACCTAAATAGGTCTTAAAACAAATAAAACTCCTTACTCCTTAAAAATGTGTTTATTTATATAACATTTTCTTAAAATCGAGTATACATTTTAGGCAAGAAATGTTAAATAAGACGTGGACATGAATGCATCTAAATAAAATTAATTTTAGAAACTAACACCTAAAACCCCGACGGACCCGGCTAACGTCGTGGTGTATGCCTTCACTGGGGAATGGGCGTCACCCCTGGTGCGACTTTATACTTCGGCCCTACTCGTGGGAACAGTTTATGGATACTAATAAAGAAAAAACCCAATCCAATGAAATAAAAAAAATATCAAACCTAATACAGCAGACTTTTCACAAAAGTATGTTCACGCACTTTAGGAGTAACTCCACGCCTTCTCTGTCAACAATGTCTGATGATTGTATCACTGACAAGCAAAATACATACATCATATTTGACCAAGAAATGGCACAACCCCTCAACGATAATCAAACCGCCAGACTGGCAGACCATACCTATACCAAGAGCAAAAAGGCCTCGTAAATCTGACTCACCTCCACCACAACAGCAAGTACTGCTCACCAACCGATTTGAACAGCTACCTGTTGATGAAACTGAAACAACTACTGTTTTAGTGAAAACAGATTATGTAATTAAAATTGTTACAAAAGATCAACTTAAAGTAAACTGCGCATCAGCTGAAGCTTATAAAAATCTTATGACACTGGTAAGGCAGAAAGGACACAATTCACACACAAGGATGAAAAGTGTTACCGAATTGTCATCAAGAATCTGCATCACACTTCACCACATGCGGAAATTGTTAAAGAAATTGAGCAAACTGGGAACAAGGTATGTGGAGAAATCATAAATGCTCGCTACGGTCCCAATAAGATACCAACTTCAACATTTTTTGTGAACTTAGAACGCAGTGCAAATAACAAAGATGTAAAGAAACTGAAATACATATATAACACTTGCATAACAGTCGAAGATCCTCGGAAACGCAAGACAATTGTGCAATGCTCTAGATGTCAACAGTATGGGCACACTAAAAATAACTGCTTTGGGCCATGTCGATGTGTTAAATGCGCCGATGCTCGCCGCACTGCAGATTGCCCAAAGAAAGATCGCAATAGCCTTGCGAAATGTGCACTCTGCCATGGTAGCCATCCGGCGAATTATAAAGGCTGCCAAGTCTAGCAGGAAATAACTGCAAGAAGAGATAAAAGAAATTTAAAGACGAAAGAACAAAGAATAGTAGAAAATAAGAAACCACAACCAACCGAAGACGTAAATACTAAGCTGACTATACAAAAAAAATACTATCTTATCATAGTTAATGTTCTTAATAAAGGTAATCTAGAAAATCTAAATGCCGAGCCAACCCTGATGTTACAAGATATACTCATAAAACAATCTGAAAAGATAGATATGCTCCTTCAACAAATCAGCACTCTTTTATAATGACTGCACTAAAGATTGGTGCTTGGAACATTAATGGACTGGCGCTAAATAAAGAAGAGGCAATAATGGTCCTAGATTTGCACAAACTTGACATCCTGCTTATATCCGAAACCCACTTCACAGACAAAAGCTTGATAAATATACCAAACTTTAACATCCCGATGGTACAGCTCATGGTGGAACTGCCATCATTATAAGATCTTCATTGAAACATCCTTTAAAACAGAGCATATACAAGCTACAGTGGTATGTGTAGAGGATAAGTATTGTAAATTTAATATTGCTTCTGTGTACTGCCCACCTAAGCATAACATTAAAGAACCTGCATACACAGAGTTTTTCGAAATTCTAGGACCACGTTTCGTAGCAGAAGGTGACTGGAATGCGAAACACACTCATTGGGGCTCTAGGCTTTATACAAAGGGTAGAGAACTTAAGTGCTCTATAGATAAGGGTAAGCTTACAACCTTATCAACAAAAGAACCTACGCATTGGCCTACAAATCCAAAAAAGCAACCGGATTAAATTGTTTTTTTCATAGCTGGAGGGCAATTGGGAATGGACTTCAGAGTTCAGTCCTGTCTGGATGGCTCGTCTAATCATGTTCTATTAATTTTATCACTAAGCGCAACACTATTATATAATGACACATTTTCTCCTCTGTAAAACTGACTGGACTAGCTTCAGAGAACTAATAGAGTCAAACTTGGAATTAAAAATCCCTTTAAAAACAGCCCTAGACATTGACAATGCTGCACAACATTTTGCCACAGTTATCCAGACTGCCTGTTGGCAATGTTCACCAGTGAATAATCCTCCAGGTGAAAAGTCTAAAATCCCATTCGAAATAAGAGAAATGATTAGAGAGAAAAGTAGGCTTCGCAGAGTCTGGCACATAAGTCGATGCCAGGAAGATAAGTCCGCTCTCAATAAAATGATAAAGAAGGTGAGAGAAGCTCTTGTTGAAGCCGGAAATGCAGCCGTTGAAGCAAGGCTCAAATCACTCACGGCTAGTAGGACTACGGATTATTCACTTTGGAAAGCCACTCGAAACATGAACCAGCCACAAAAATCGAAACCACCCTTAAAAAACAGTGACGGAACATGGTGCCGAACAAGTAAGGAGAAAGCCGACCTATTTGCTAAACACCTGTCAGGTGTTTAGCACAGGTCTACTCCTAATGAAAGTAATGCTGATGATCAAGATATAGGCCTTGTACTGCAACAAGAATTAAAGCTGGGGGACCCCATAAAACATATTACTCCTACGGAAGTTATTAGGGCAATCAACAAACTTGAAAATAAAAAAGCACCAGGGTTCGACCTAATAACTAAAGAAGTGCTCCGAGAGTTACCGCGGAAAGCAGTAGTATGCCTAACATCATTATACAATGGAATACTGAGAACTAAATACTACCCACAACTCTGGAAAGTGTCGCAGATAGTTATGGCACACAAAGAAGGTAAACCAACATCTGATGTCACCTCCTACAGACCTATTAGCCTATTACCAATAGTGTCGAAACTCTTTGAAAAACTTCTGCTTCAAAGAATCCTTCCTATACTTGTCGAGAAATCCATAATACCCGATCATCAGTTTGGGTTTCGAACAGAGCATGGCACAATTGAACAAGTACATAGAGTATACGAAACCATAAGGAAGTCTCTAGAGGACAAAAAGTACTGCTGTTTCGCATTCCTTGACATCAAGCAGGCCTTTGATAAGGTGTGGCACAATGGACTACTGTTCAAAATTAAGCAATGGCTTCCTCAGACATTCTTCTAACTTCTGAAATCTTACCTGTCCGATAGAATATTTCAAGTGAGAGAAGGAGATAGCACATCTGAGTTCTACGACAACCTGGCAGGTGTACCACAGGGCTCTGTACTTGGACCCGTTCTGTATACAATTTTCACAGCGGGCCTACCCGTGAGGCAGGGAGTTACCACAGCAACATATGCAGATGACACAGCCATTCTTGCAATAGACAGTAACCCAGCCACGGCTTCTAGAAAAGTACAGGATAGCCTAAATGATATACAGAGCTGATTGGAAAATTAAGTATATAAGTACTTAAAAAATTTTAATCACATCTTTTTTCTATAAAATCTGAAGTTTCTGATTTTTCTACAGAGAATTCTAACTCTATGAGAGGTTTTGTAGTCTGTTCCAAGTCATTCACATTTTCAAGTTTAAACCTTTTCGGGCTGTCTGCATCTGAATCGTAATCAGTTTCTTCTGAAAATGTATTATCATCATCGTTTAAAACATCATAGGTATCTACTGGGTTTCCATCGGAGGTGCATCCAGTCAGATTTTGAATCGAAAAATCGTCATTAATATCAGTGTCATCAATTCCATGACACACGAAAGGTGTGTGTGTGCGTCACAATTGGTACAAAGCACCGAGCAATTCAGTCCGGATTTTTTGCAGGTGCAGTTATGTTTGCAGATTGTTTTACATTTACTGGAAATCATATTCAAAATATGTTTGGGTGCGGGATCAGCTAGTGTCATAACTGGTTCTAAATTTTTAACAATTAATTGCCAGCCCCATTCATTTGGTGGTTTTTAAATCGAAAACCATTTTTGGATTTGGTGGTATGGTCTGTAAATATGTTGATGAGCCGATGGTAGTAAGCACGCTAAATTGAATTTGCTTTTGGTCATAGATTTAGTAATATTGTAGTATCGTATCTGATTTAGATTATGTTTTGTGTCTCCTTATAAATGCCGTAAAAACTGTTCTCCTGCGACCGCTATATCTCGCGGATTCGCATTATGGTTTTCGAAAATTGAGATCAGTTGTTCTACGGTTGCATCGCTTTTGATTAAATTGGCAATTTTTTCCCCCTTGTGAAAAATCGCGGACGTAAGGTCACACCCGCTAATAGCATGAATGAAGAAAATGTGACTTTTGATCTCTTCGTTGTTGAAGCAATCAGTCGCATAATATTTTGTGTTGACTTTCCCTCGACCTGGCTTCATCAGTTATACATTTCGTTCTTTCGAAAGTCCACAAAGTATAACTAGCAAATCGACGTCTTCACCAACTTACGACATATCTTGCAGTTGGGGTACTCCATTTTTTTGTCATAAATAAGTAAATAAACACGCGAGCGATTGACCGAATTGGCTAGTCAACTAAAAAATAAATTGTGTATATTATATATTTTATTGATAGAATAGACTATTTCGGAGATACAATTTAAACGAAAAAATTCTTAAAATTATATTTATTTTGTTATTTAATTTTAAAGATTTTATAGTGATGACGTCACGCCGCTATAATGGCCATTTCGAACTGCAAGAAAACAAAAATTACTAAGGTATTAAAAAATATATATGTCAGTGTCAAATGTCAAAGTCAAGATGGACCGCGAGCCCCGAGTTGGTTTCTTGTTTGTTTACAATCGCCAAATAATTAGGTACCCCATTTCTCGTATCTATTGCATATTGGCCTGTTTATTGGACTTTACTGCAGTCTCTTCATCCGTTTACATCTGATTTTTCAATAATTGGACACCGCTTCTTCATTATAATGTATGAATGAATGTAATTAGGTTATGTTTACTCGAACAGAGATGACATTTGAAGCGCTTAGTTAGCGCTACCAAACAAAAAATATTAATTCACTACGCTGTGCTGCCAACCTAAAAAAATTAAATGTGAATAGCCGGAAGTTATCCGGCTACGTCATATGTCAACCTTGCTACAAAATGAAAGTCATTGGGTTTTCTGCGATTTTCATAAAAAATACTTGCTTATCTAAAGATCTGATTAATGTAATCTGTTCCCTAAGCCTATTCCTCGAAATGGTTTACGAATTAGACATTTTCATGAAAAAGTTTACTAGCCAATTATGACGAATGGGGCGGCGGCGGCGCGGGCGGTGGCAGAGCGCGCCACCGCTCCGTCTCCCCGCCCCGCACCCACCGTATGTATCCCGCTCACAACCCGCGCTCGCGCGTATTTTATGTTTTTTTATAAATTTCATAAACGCGACACTAAACTGTATAATTTTAGTGAAAACATAATTCATCTAGCAAAAAATATGTTTTGATTGAAAAGTAAAAAAAAATGTTTAATTTTTGTGTAATGTATCTATAAAGACTTTATTAAGCTTATCAGAGACATAACATCATAGTTATTATTTATGTTTAATGATATATAGGCATAAAATGAATATTGCTAAAAAAAACAGATATGCGAAATAAGATTTTGTTTAATCTTGATTTCAAGTGATAGAATTTAACTACAGCTTAAAATTATACTTACAAGGTTTTCGGTTACGTATTATACTTTTACGATAAAGTTCGATGATTAACAAAATCGTGTGATTTCCATAAAAAAACATTACCACCCCGGAGTTTTTACAACTCGGTACCTAGTAATTTATATTTGATACTTAATATAAATATAAAAAAAAAAAAAAAAAACATCGATTAATGAATTATGTCCAGGTTAAGCTAATTTGACGCGCCTAATTGGGAACGCAGAATGTACGTTTTGATTGATACCACTGGTTTTTTCCTCGTCGTATGTGATGACACCCAAGCACCACGGTAAGAAAGCGTGTACTTCGTACTGTTTCGCCACGCGAAGGGATTGTAATACAAAATAGAATCCGTAATACCTTTGGAATGGAATGTCCGATTTCATTTATTCAAAGAGTAATCTACAGGTATTCAAGCATCCTTGAATATGGAATGATTTATTCGGATAAGGATCAATACCGAGAAACGAATAATATGGCCTAGTTTGTACCGGCGTTACTATTGCAAATTTTAACAAGAAAAAGTAGTTGTTGTAACGTAACTAAAATAGTTAGACATATGGTACCATGGACTTTTTTGTAGATTTTTTAAGATGTACAATACTGTAGTATATGATTTTGATCTATCTCTTATGGTATAGCCAGCGTTTGCAATGTAAGAGCAAAAATGTGTCAATTTACGATATCACATTAGAAACCGCTAAAATTAGCAATGTTCCTCTACTATATTATGCATGTAAACCTTCCTCTTGAAACACCCTATCTATTAAAATAAACCCCATCTAAATCTGTTGCGTAGTTTTTAAAGATTTAAGCATACATAGGGACAGACAGACAGGAAAGCAACTTTGTTTTATACTATGTAATGATAATGATACTGGTGGCCGATTCTCGCTCTAAAAACTGTATTGAAAGGTTTACTTCATACCATAACCATTTTAAGCCATTTTTCGCAAATATCTAAATTAGATAGAAATCCGAAAGGTAGGTATTTAATAGAAATTGTAATATTACAATTACGAGAGATGAATGAGAATATGAACACAGGGTTTTCAGTAGAAATCCGCCATGTTTTTTGAGATATCTTAAATTAGACTTTATGCGTGAGAGTTTTTTCGAGAAATCTCGAATACAACTTATCTCAGAGACGCGAGAATCATTTACCCACGTTTGTAGCGGACTTTTTTTCATAAATCGTGTCGGATTGCTGAATGTTAAATATATAGGTACGTTTAATACCAGTAGGTAGGTATTTATTACTCCCTAGCGTTTGGGTGCAATACTATTGATATGATATTTGACAGCATCCCTAAACTTCAAGAATTGGCTAGTAAACTTTTTCATGAAAATGTCTAATTCGTAAACCATTTCGGGGAATAGGCTTAGGGAACAGATTACATTAATCAGATCTTTAGATAAGCAAGTATTTTTTAAGAAAATCGCAGAAAACCCAATGACTTTCATTTTTTAGCAAGGTTGACGTATGACGTAGCCGGATAACTTCCGGCTATTCACATTTAATTTTTTAGGTTGGCAGCACAGCGTAGTGAATAAATATTTTTTGTTTGGTAGCGCTAATTAAGCGCTTCACGTACTTGTCACCCATGTCAAATGTCATCTCTGTTCAAGTAAACATAACCCATAAATAACATAATTACATCTTCATTACATTCATTCATACATTATAATGAAGAATCGGTGTCTAATTATTGAAAAATCAGATGTCAACGGATGAAGATACGGCAGTAAAGTCCAATAAACAGGCCAATATGCAATAGATACGAGAAATGGGGTGGGTACCTAAATATTTGGCGATTGTAAACAAACAAGAAACCAACTCGCGGCTCAGGTCCATCCTGACTTTGACATTTGACACTGACATATATATTTTTTAATACCTTAGTAATTATTGCTTTCTTGCAGTTCGAAATGGCCATTATAGCTGCGTGACGTCATCACTATAAAATCTTTAAAATTCAATAACAAAATAAATATAATTTTAAGAATTTTTTCGTTTAAATTGTATCTCTAAAATAGTCTATTCTATCAATAAAATACACAATTTATTTTTTAGTTGACTAGCCAATTAGGTTAAATTTGAGAAAATTCGCGTATTTATTTTTATCGATATTTGAATTCTTATGCATCTTAAACAATCATGTGATAAAACTACATGATATTTCTCATATATTACTGCGGAAAAACTATCGAAAAGATTATAAAATCATGGACTTATACAGTGATAAACATTGGTGGTACTTATGTGTAAAATGTGAAATTATGTGGGTTTTATTGTTACTTGATTTACATTTAGGCACTGCACATGAAACCATAATTATGCGCTTCTACTGAACACTTTTTTAACAGTTTCGACTATATACTTTGTTTTTAATTTAAATATTTGTTTTTGATAAGAAAGCAGTAAGGCCGCTATGGGACATTATTGTGTATATGAAATGGTCTCGCTCTCTATCTCATTCTAACATACGCATATCCTATATATTTCTCTTTCGCATTTCCCGTCTATTGGATCCATAGTCTAAGTATGTTACAAAGGTAGATTTTTATTAAAAAATGAAAAATAATTATAGTTGTTTTGTGTGTGTGTGTTAGTGACATTTTTATTTTACTGTATTTCTTTCTGACTAGGCAAAATTTTTGAAGTGATAGTAATACCTTGGGGAAAACAGGGGTTACTTCAGGTCAAATTTTCTGGGGTCAGCCTGCTGAATGCCTGCTTGGCTTCTATCTTTACTTTTAGTTCCATGGTAAAAAGATTATTTTTAGTTCCACTTCTATATGACTTCTGTAATTTTTCATGTATTGGCTAAATACGTCTCGTAAAAGCCATTAAAAAAAGAAAAAACATATTTTTGACATAATTTTTTAAGTTTTTTAATTTTTTATCTGTGCTTGACATCGCTTTGGTTGGGTGCGTTTGCTTTTTACCGAGCATTGTAAAAAGTCTTTTTCTAATTATTTTCGTGCTATTTGTAATATAATCCAAATCCATTAATGTGTTTTTGATAGAGTGATACTAGTGAAATCCTTTTGAGGATGTTAATAAATGCTGCTGTGTACTGAATATGGCTGACGAAAGACTAGTGGTTTTGAAGCGTAGTGACAATTTAGGATTCGGATTTTCTTTGCTGGGTGAAGCCGGTTTGCCACACATCATATACGAAATCGAAGAAAATTCTCCAGCGGCTCGTAGTGGTGAGGTAACGTCAAGCTTTTTCTTATTATAGAATTGAACCAGTAACAATAACAATTAACTGCCTACCTCCCTATTTCGTACCATTCGAAGCAGCTGCGTCTGCTTGCCTCCTTGAAGGCTACAGGACTAACAAAAGCATGAAGCGTGGAATAAATTGTATGCTGTACGGCTTTTCTTGCACTTAGGAAAAGAACATATGTTTATTGAGTATTTATCTATAGTTACAACTACTGCCATACAAAACATGAATGAATCATCAACTAACATTCTTATTACTTTGAAATAAGGCGCGTTATAGCGTTTGGTCCTGACTGCTATCACTAAAGTTATCCTAAGTCATTCAGGTAGCATGAAATTGCTGATCAGAAATTACGTACTAGATAATAGAATTACATAGGTACCAATGTAATAATATATTTTATGTATATTCTCCAGTTCACGAATGAGCATCATAATGCAGATCTCATTGTAGCAGTTTAAACAGTGAGTTCTAACTCCCAAAACTAGTTAAATGTATAACATCCCAATATGTAAGTGATTACTTGTAACTATATTTTGTTTTTTGTAAGTTGTTTTAATATTATCTTCCAATGTTTGTTATTAAATTTCTTGCTAATCAATGTTTATATCAAACATTGCAAATTGTTTTTTAACATCTCATTTAATATATCTTTATTTAAAGTCCTGCCCTTGCATGACATTGGTCAGGTGACTCTTTAAAACCTTCATGTTGATCAGTTTTTGTTGATGTCTAAGTAAAAGATGGTACATCCTCAAATCTACTGTTATATTTTTTTATTTTTAAAATTTAAAAATTCCGACTGTGTTTCTTTGTAATTTGGAAATGAAAAAAAATTTTTTTTTTATTATTTTGATATACCCAGTGTCACTCTCACAGTAAATACGAATCTAACAACACTTCATAAGTTAAAATCCATCAATCCGTTCAGGCTGCAGAGCATGCCAAACAATTACTCATACATACATAAAACATAACCCTGTATCTGGCGCAGTCGGGTAATAATCCTGTTTCTGATGCGGTTGGGTAAAAAAGCATGCAGACTGCAACACTAGAACAATTAACTATTGGCATGTTGCTAATTTGAAGATATTACATGCACCCTTTTTGAAAAGCTTGCATTTTGAACTAGATTTAGTATTTACAAAAATCCATTCATTCCATAATCTTAGTGTATGCAGGAGAAAAAACCTTTAACCCTTCGCAAGTTCAGCTCAAATCCCATTGCACGGCCCACAGCCTAACTTAGGCCTTTAGAAGCCTGGCGGCTTACATATACTGTTCATGCATAGCCAAGGTATAAGGATATATTTTCTGTCAATGTCTTGAGGTGCCTAACAACTGTCAAACGTAAGATAGATTTATGCATTAACAATTCTGTACATTAGGATTACTTCACCTATGTGTCATATGCTAATCAGTTTTGGAGGAACACAACACTTAAATTATATAAAATTTTGGTCATAACAGCAATTTATAAAAATGTATGATTATGGTTTATTAGATACTGCCCACTGTCATACTACAGGCAAGGCTTACTGATAACATCTGTTTTCTCCCTTTAAATACTGAACCACAGAAAGGAAAGTTATTAAAATATAAATTTAGACAAGCATACAAGGCTGGGCAGGTCAAGTAAATAATGAGTAGTTTAAAGGTTGTCTTTGAACAGCTGTGCTTAAAAGTGAAGAATTACTCAAGTCTATGTACTCCTGTTTTAGAGATCTTTTCAGAATGCATGTTTATATTTGTATCATATTGTTGTTATAACGTCATCATTTAGCTCTCAATTCAGTTGTAAATAGTATTGTTGTACTCTGTAACTAACAGGTATGTATCATGACATATCTTTGTAACTATCTATGGTGCAATAAAGTGTTTTTACGTACTTACATCATAATAAGGGAATGGCAATTTCTTAATTGCTGATTATAAATATATTTTTTAAGTTGACTAACAAATTAATTCAATTTCTTCCAAAGTTTAAAATTCTATTCACCAATTTTTTTCAGTCATGATCCCTGTTAAAGTAGTGATTAATAAGTTCAGCTGTTTGGATATTAAATTATTTTTAATACTATATCATAAAATCATAAGGGCTTTATCTTCTTACTCACTGTTTTCAAGGTGAGCATGTTGACATGTAATGCTATATTAGAGATGGTTAGCAGTGTTGTTTACTTGATCCTGACACTAGTATTATCTTAACTGAGTACTATTATTTTTTCTTAACTTTGACCCCTAAACAAAGAGTGTGTTGATGAGGAAGTATGTGATGTGAATAAAGATCTTCTAATTCACTCAGCAATTTTAGAAAATGTGATTGTATACATGGAGTAGTTAGCTTTTTTAAATTGTTATGGGAAATTAATCAGTGAATTTGCAGAAGGGGAAGGCAATTAATTATTCCAACAGATTTCTGAGAGTTTGTCATCAAATAATAACAACATTTTTTTTTTTTTTATTGGGTTCTACACATAAAAGATCTCAGTGGGACACAATATTAAAAGTAATTTTATAACAAGAACTGAATCAACATAACATTTTGACGGCCCCTTGTAGTATCTGTCTGCAGCTTTTTTCTTTGTAGGAGGAAAACATTTTATTCCAGGAAATAATGTGGTGTGAAAATATGTGCTCTTATCA